>VZTN01037495.1:103255-140103 GCA_013400515.1 Erpornis zantholeuca | reverse complement strand
CTGCTCGGCCCCGGGGCCGGTTCGGCTCGCTGCAGCCTCTCGGCCCCGGGGCCGGTTCTCCCCGGTGCCCGTTCTCCCACTGCAGCATCCCGGCCGGAGATGCTGCAGGCCCGGGGTGCTCGCTGCGTGCCCAGGTTGTCAAGCACGGGGCTCGTCCCCGCCTCGATCGATGGCCACCGGCGGCTTGTGCTGGCAGGAGGCCCGCAGTCTGCTGCCAGCGTGCCTGGCTGGAGGTGAGGGTTTCTGCTTTGTCTGCCCTCGAGCAGAAAGTCACCTTTCCTGCAGCCCGATGGAAAATTACTCCGCTGCCCATTATATCCCATCCTGCCTGTGTGTGCTGCCTCCGGTGCTTCTGCCCCCAGGTTTTAGGCTCTGGCCTATTCACATGGTCTGGGTGGTTCCCACTTGCTCTTCCTCCGCTTGGTGAGGCTCATCTGCCCTTAGCTCATGGGCTCCTTAAGTTTTCTTCCACCAAAAAAAAGCCGACAATTTGCTCCTTTGTTTATGCAGAGTGAGGCCTCCACCCCTGGTTCGTGCAGGGACCCGCTTCCCTCCTCACCACCTGGAACAAGCCTCTGAGATGTTCCATTTTTGGTGGCCTTGGTGCAGAACGTCAGTTCCTTGCCCACACGTAACGTCCTGCCCTGGGCAAATGCCACCATCTCCTTCCCAGGAGCCCCACCTGTGGGGGCTGTGCCACCTCCTGCAAGCCTTGTCCATCTGTTGCTTCTCTGGCTGCACCTCGGGCGTCCCGTGAAGTTCTTAAAACGCCGCCCTTGTTTGGATCTTGGCCCAAAAATGAGGCACTGCTGTGTTGCTTGAAGTGACACTGCCCCTGTGTAGAGCAGTGACCCCGGACCGGGTTTTTTTCCCAGCACTTCATCCCTTCCATGGCCTGTGGACCCCTCCACGTGCTAAACCCCCCGAGTTCTGCTCGCTGGGCGTGCGCGGGGCAGCCCTGCCTGCTGCGTGGGCATCTCCCGGGGGAAAGGCAGAGCCGGGCGTGGGGCTGCCGATGCCACGGGGAGGTTGTGCGGGAGGCGCGGGGCGGTNCGGAGACCGGAGAGCGTTGCTGTGGCAACAAGGCAGCAGCGCTGCGGATGCGGGGGGACGCGGGCACGGCCGCCAGCCCCCACACCTCCATGGCCCCCAAAGGCCACCCGAGCGCTTGTCCCCTGGCCCCCCTCGGACCCGGTCCCGCGGAGCCAGACCCCGGTGGGCCCCGGGTGCTGCCGGCAGAGAGCACCTGGGTGGGCATCGGCAGGGGGGTCCTGAGCCCAGCTCGTACTGTTGGGTTTTCCTCGGGGATTTTTCAAATCCGGGAGGTGCCAGGTGCAGGGCGGCGCAGGAAGGAGCCTGCCCGGCCTGGCAGCCCCCACTGCACCCGGGGTTTGCACTGATGACACCTGCCAGGGGTTGGCTTTTGCCTCCTTCTGCTCTCTGCTGCCAGACAAATACGAGGATGATGAGCCCTGTGCACCCCGATGTCCTGTCTGGGGCATTGCTGCTCGAGGCTTGGATCCCCCAAAACCATGAGGGTGCGTGGTGCTGTGCCAGCCCCCAGCACGCAGGGGTTTGGGCTGTGGAGACACAGAGGTGATCCCAGTGCAAGCCTTCCTGCCTGGAATGCTGGAGCCGGGGCTAGGCTGGAAGGAGAGGGCACCTCGTGGGGCCCCTGTTTGCCAGGGGTTTGGCTTGGTGACGTCTGGGGAATGCCATGTTACATCTCCCTCTCTCCTGTGAGGGAAGGGCTTGCTTTGAAGCTGGCGTGGCCACTTTGCCATCTGTGGGTGTTACTGTTTTGTGCTCCTTTACCATGTGGGGGTGTTGGTTTTATTATTATTACTATTACTACTACTATTTATTATTATTATTATTATTGTTATTATTATTATTATTGTTATTATTATTGCTGTTACTACTACTGCCACCACCACCACTATTAGCCTGGACGCTGCTTTGGCATGGCAGAAGCTCTGAAATGCACAGAAGTCTTGCAAGACCCAGACTGGGCAACTCAGAGGCTGCAACCTCTGGGTCTGGAGGTGCCCCAGCCCAAAACACCCGAGAGCACCAGTGCTGTCACTGCACACTTGCTGGGGACGTGGCTGGGACTGGTGTGGGTGGCTGTTTGTGTTTTCACAAGCCCTGGAGGGTTGTGTTTGAGCATCCTTCCAGGAATGTGGCTTCACACAGTGCTGCATGCACCATCCCTGGCAAACACCAGGCCCCTTAATTGCACCCACCTCGCTGTGCTTGATTGTATAATGAATAATGTCTTGGAGTGGTGGATGATCCCCCCACGCTCTCTGAGCCTGGCCTGGTTCAGTGTCTGAAGCAGGGGCAGCTGGGCAACTTCTTCTTCTTCTGCTCTGGTAGCTTGTGATCCAGGGCTTGTGCCCAGGGAAGGGCTTCCCAAGGGAAGGTGAGCTCCACCCTGGTTGGCAGAGTCTTGGACCAGACCTAGGTGCTGTCCCAGATGAGAAAGGGCCTGGGTTTGGGCTGGGAGCACAGTGAAGTGCTTCACAGAGGCTCATGGCTCTTGGGCTCTGCCCTGTGGGCTCTTAATCAGCTCCCTTGGCATGGAGGGGTCTCTCTCTGCCTCAGTTTCCCTTCAAAGAGGGTGGGAGCATGTGGCTACAGGAGGCTGGGACTGTGGCAGGGGAAAGAGTGAGGGGAGCAGCTGGGAAAGGGTGTGGATCAGGGATCCCCAGGATGGTAGGGGATATCATCCACCTCCAGTCCTGGTGTTCCCCTCAAATTCCTCCTAAATAATCCCAGGGCTTTCGAGCTTGGCTAGTTTCCATGGACACTGGCACGTGTGGTTCCCCTGCCACAGTGGCCAAACCAGGCATTGCCCTGATGGACACACGGATTTATCTCCCAGCTAAAGGTGTGCTGGGGTGTTCGGAGAGCGGGGTCTTTGCAGAGCCACGTGTGGGGCTCGGTAAAACACAGGTGCTGGGGAGGGTTGTGGAACTGTCTGTGGCTGCTGACCCTCGCTAACCCCTGGTGAGAAGCTCCAATAACATGAATTAGTGATGAGCTTTACCTTTGCACAAGAAGGGGGAGGCTGTGCTTGCTGCCTGCTGTCCGTGCACCTCCCCTGGTGCCACAGGCAGCTGTGCTGGGTGTGCTGGGGCTCACTGCTCCCCTGTTCCTCCAAAAGCAGGTGTGCTGTCTGTGGGGTGACTGCCTGTGGTTTAGGAGGAGGTGAGATGCTCGGACAAGGAGCTGTAGCTCTCTTTTTGCTCACTTTGGAGCGAGTTTTGATTGCTCCTGTGCTGCCTCGCTGCCCGCGGCGGCGCGGGAACAGCTCGGGGCTCTCACCAGCAAACCCCACTTTGGTTCATGTGCTCGTCCCCAGAGGGACTCCAACGCCATCTCCCCATTTTGCTGTGGGGTTTTCTCCCACCTCCTGGATTTTTGGGAAGTGCTGAGGGTGTGGGAGCCGGGATGGGGCCTCTTGCTGTGCACCTGCATTTCCAATCACCTGCTTTCATCCTGCTCTAAACCTTCATTTGGAACGGTGGCCTTTCATCTCGTTCCGTGTTTGTGGCGTTGGCTGTATTTTCCCCTGAAGGGAGGAAGTGTTTTGCTGGTTGGTGGCCATTAAGAAATGCTAATTTGCAGCTCAGTATTCCCTGTCCGCTCGCCTTCGCACTCCCTTCTCCCTCACTGCTGGGCTCGGCAGCATCCAGCCACATTTGATATGTCATTAACTGGATTCACACTCCTGCAGGCTGCTAATTTTTTTGGGCCCCATCCTTTGCAGGTTATAAAGTGGCAAGAGGGGTATTTATGAGCATCCTGGCCTCCCTCAGCCCCTTGGGCTCGACGGAGATTTGTGATGCAATTAAAACCCGTGCCACAGACGGTGTCTTTGACTCCTTCGCCTTCTCTGTAATGCAATAAATGTTTGAAAAGTAAAGTCTTGAAATACCTTTTTGAGTGTAAAATCGACTTGAGGAATGAGAGAGCGGAGCCCATGGGCTGAACTCCTGCTTTCTGGCTGCCAGATATTTCAAGATCTTGAAATACAAGATGGTTTTTTTTGTATCCTGTTTTGTTTTTTTTCTCCCCTGAGCGTGGAGAGGCTGAAGGAGCTTTTTCTGCCTCTCCAGGTTTCCAGCCCAGCTGGTGTGCTCTGGAACAGGGCAGTGCAGCCCCTGATCTCCCGACTTCCCTCTCCCCCCTGCCCTCCCGGGAGCCTCGGCAGCAGAGGATGGGAGACGGTTCTTAACTTCAATGACTTTAATAGATTATCATAAACTCCAGCCTTAATACAAGCTGTCATGATTTCAAATTATCTTACTTTTAAATTAAATAGATTCCTTTTTAAATACAAAATCAATTCTAATTTTTTAGAGGGGTGAGATTTTTCAAAGGCACCGACGAGCTGGGCATGTTTAACTGCTCTTGAATATCTCCCCGAAATGTCTAATCAATTTTTTTTTTTTGGTTAAATCCTAGCTAAGCTCTTGGCTCTACCGGTGGAGGCTCTGGCCCTGACTTCCTTGGCCTAATAACAGGATAGCAGGGGGGGTTGCAGGGATGTGGCTGCTGCTGCTCGGGGTGACAGCAGCCAGAGGTGACACCCCTGGGCTCTCATCCTCGTCCCACACACCTCCCTGCTGCTGTGCACTGCCTGAGATTGTGTCCTCCCGCTCTGCCCTCTACCCCCAGCTCCTCACAGGCCCTCCAGGGGGGAAGCAGGAGCCAAGGGGCTGCAGGGTTGCATTATCCTGTACTGTTTTCCAGCTCCACGTCAAGTGAGAGGAGCGTCCCGTTGAGTTCTGTTCCTCTCACCTGGGTCTGGATGCTGGCCGTGGGTCCTGATGATGCCAGGATGGCTTTTTGCCTTTTCTTTTGTATGCCCTTTTATACAGCTTTCATGTATTCTTATTGCTTTTAACACACATCCTTGTAATTCTTTAAGTTGGATCACTCAGCTCAGCCCCACGGCACCGTTAAACCAGGAGAGCAAACATCCTGGGAGCCCCAGACACCAAGGGCCTCTCCAGAACACATTTTGGAACCTCAGCCAGGCCCAGCCAGGGGGAAGGTTCCTCACAACGAGGGCTTCACTCCAGCCTCTCACTGGGGGATCTTTGATAGATGTGCTAATTAGCAAGGCCTAGAATTGTATATGTGATGTGTCATGTGTGTGTGTGTGTGTGCATTCCAGTGTGTGCATTTCAGGGCATTCCACCTGCACCAAGTGCTGCACCCCAGGATCCTTAAATGAATATTGAGGTAAAAACCCCTTTTTCCCCCTAAACCGTGTTTTGGCTTTAATTTTAAGACCAGGGAGAGGCTGTTGGCACACAGGGCAGCCCTTCAGTCCCAGCTCTCCGTGGTGGGCAGCAGTCCTTGGGGCATTGTGGTGCCATTCCCTGGCTTGTCTTAGCTCCTGGGGGTGTCACCACCAGAGGCCCCCTTGCCATCACTTGTCACCATCCTGGTGACACCAGGGGAGCTGTGGCAGGGCTGGCTCCACTGTGGGGCCCACAGCCTCAACCTTGCACCTGGAAATTGGCGTAATGGTGAAATAATGAAGCAAATACTAGGAAATTCTGAAGTATCCAGAGAATAACCAAGTTAAATGATACCAGGGGAGCTCAATTGCCTTGCTTAGATTGATTGAATTACTAAATGAGCCTGACTAATGGAATGGAGTGGATATATCGGACTTTTACTCAAGATCCTGAAATAATTTCTCTAATAAGATTGTGAGCCATTAATTGAACTTGGCTTTGATCCTGGACACTGTCACATGCTCTGCAACCTTCTGGTGCGATCTGTGCTCTGGTGAGGGGACAGCTGCTGTCAGCTTGCTTGGAGGGAATTTGCCTGGGGAGGTCCCAGGAGCTGTGGTGGGGAAGGAAACCCAAAATACCCAGTCTCAGCCACCCTCCTGCCCCTCAGCAGCACCCAAACCAGCAGTGGGATTCACTGAATCCCTCCCTGCTGCCAGCAGCTGATCACCTGCCTGGGGTCTGTTCCCATAAATTTGAGATGGATGCTTGGGGTGGATGTCTGCTGAAAATCCAGGAGTGCCACCTTCTTCCTGCATCCTCCTGGAGTGGTGCTGGAACTCTGTTGCAGCACCCAGAGTGCTGCTGGGGAAGGTGTTTGCCACCAAGGCCTGGGGGCTTCCAGAGCTTCCAGCAAAGCAGAGAGGGATCTACCAAGGGACTCATCCTCCCCTGGCCCTGCCCTGGAGCACTGGTGGGACAGGACGTGCTCCTCTAATAGCAATATCTAACAGCTCGTCTCATAACTGGGGTGAAAACTGCAGGTGGGACCCCATTCCAGCCCCTCCAGGCGGAATTCCAGCCCCAACCACCTCCCTTTTGCAGCTGGGTCGGGAATGGCTGAGGTGCTCTGGCCTGGACACCCCACGCCTGGCACCGTGCCCTCTTCCAGGCAGCCCCAGCCTCGGCTGTGAGCAGCCCTTAAAACCTGGTGGAGAAGGCTGCAGGAGAGCTGGCAGCACCCCAGGGAGGAGCAGGGAGTCCCCCAGGAGCGGGGCACAGCCTTCTCTGCATCCCCATCCTCAGGGACACCGTGTGCCCACTGCCGAGCCCCCCTCTCTCTCCCTGGGCACGCTGGGCATACAAGGCCTCTTGTATATTTTCCTTCCTTAACCGAGGGGAAAGGCAAAAAAAAAAAGAAAAAGAGTAAGAAATAAGGATTTCGTCTCTGGCAACCCGTTGCCACGGCAACCGCGCATCCAGCTGGCTCCAGCGGGGCTGGGAGGGGATGGGGCTGACCCAGAAAGCAGGGGGGGAGTGGGGTGGGGGCTGCCCGGCCCTTGGGGGGCTGGAGGGCTCTGGCAGGGCGGGCAGGGGACCTGCACTCGGCCACGGGGGCTGCAGGACGCCCGGGCCCTGTCCTGCCTCCCTTCCTGGGTGTCTCCAGCCACGTCCAAGCAGGGATGCTCAGGCTGGGTCCTGTTCCTGCCCTGAGACCTGTCCCACTCCTCGAAGACCCCCAAAGATCTGTGGAAGGCTTTAAACCCCTGGAATTGGCTGTGGTCCTGCTGCTGGAGGGGACCCTTGGGCAGCCATACACCTCCCAGATGCCACTGTCTCACCTCTGCATGTGCCAGTGGCATTTGCNTTGTTTTATTTTATTTTGGATTTTATTTTTTTATTTTATTTTATTTTATTCTATTTTATTCTATTTTATTTTATTTTATTTTATGCTATTCTATGCTATTCTATGCTATTCTATGCTATTCTATTTCCTTTCATTCAGTTTAATTTTATATTCTGCTATGTTTTCTTTTTTCCACGGTTGCTTAGCCAGCTAGACAGGGACCGAAATCATCTCTCCAGGAGCCTTGCTGCAGAGCAGAGCTTCAAATGAAGGCATTTTTGCCTGGTGGGATTAGGGCTGTGCCTGGATGCTGACAGCTCTGTCATTTAAGGCTGGCTGTCCTTTTCCTTCCGAGCTGCTCTGGCACCCCTGCAGCTGTGGCCAGTGGCTCACCCCAAGCTGCAGCTGGGGGATTTGTCTAGATAAGGGAATAAGATTTTTGATTGCCAGGTTCTGGCTGTCCCACTAGAGCTTTGTGCTGAGGAATCACCCAGAGGAGAGCATGCTCTGCTGCCATGGCCTGTGCTGGCATTTCTGATCCTGTTTTCCTGCCTGGGCTCCTTGGGATGGGTGCACACCTTGGTGCTGAGCCTGGTCTGGGATGTGGTTAGGCTGAGCCCACACTTTGCCTTGCTGTGGGGTCTCGTTTGCTGGTGAGAGGCTGAGGAAGGGCTCTGAGCCTGTTCCCTCCATGGCTCCCACCTGCAGGGCCTGATGATGCCTTCAATGGCTCCCTAGGAACAGAGCCCAGGCAGGAATAAAGGAATCAAGGAGGGATTGATTGGAAAGGCCTTCAGAGGTACACTCTGGCCTCCAGAGGCTCCTGCCTCAGTGCATCCCAACATGGACAAGGACAGCTCCCGAGTTCTTCCCACTTGGATCTCAGCATCAATTCCCCAAGCAGAAGCCAGGCAAGGATGGCATTTGCCCAAGCTTGCCCCCCTGTCCCCAAGATTGCGGTTTGCAGTTGTTGGGCCTAGGAAGGTCTGGGTGTCCTTGGCGAGCTGGAGAGGCTTTGTTGTGTGTGTGTGAGCATGAGAGAACAGCACTGAACGAGCTCCAGGGGACTGCAGAGTGACACTGGGCAGGGCAGGGCTGGGAACATAGAAAAGGTAAAACCTAAGGCATCACTGAGATCTGCTGGGGAGTGGGCAGGGACTCTTTTATAATCAAAGGGAAGTAAGGGATCCTTGAGGGACCCTCTAGCTGGTGGTGGGGTCACAGAAATTTGGGCTCTTCAGCCTGGATGCAAGAGGGGGTGCAGCCCCTTTTCTGGGCAGCTCTGAGGCATCTCAGCAATTAGGATGACTAACGAGCAGCTTGGGGCATGCAGGGAGCTGGCTTCGCTCCTGCAGGGAGCTGGTCCAGCTGAAAACAAACCTGGTGGAGGAAAGGAATTGGAGAATCCTCAAAGTGTAGAATGGTTGGGTTGGGAGGGACCTTAAAACTCATCCTGTTCCACTCCCTGCCATGGGCAGGGACACCTTCCACCATCCCAGGGTGCTCCAAGCCCCATCCAGCCTGGCCTTGCAGGGATCCAGGGGCAGCCACAGCTCCTCTGGGCACCCTGTGCCAGGGCCTCCCCACCCTGATAGGGAAAGAATTTATTGCTAAGGGTTGGATGAAGGGCAGGAGAAGGTGGCAGAAGGTGCCAGGGAGGCTGTGCAGGTCACATCTGCCTGGCCTGGTGAGGGCTGCACTGCCCTGCGAGTGCTTCCCAGACCAGGTCAGGGGTCCGAGCCAAACCTGTTTTGCCAGAGCCCTTTGGGATGGAGGCCAGCCTGATGGGCAGGGTAAACCAGGTACAGGCAGGACCTTGTTTTTTGGGAGCAGCTCCTCCTTTTCCTCTCTCTCCTGCCCTCCTGCCCTGCCAAAAAATCCCAGCTGCGATGTCACCGTCACAACACAGCGGCTGCCTGGGAAGGCAGATATTAGCAACCCCGAAATATCCCCGGGACAGGCTCTTGTGTGATGGGAGACAGTTACCATGGAAACCTCCTTCAAATAAAAAAAAAAAAAGGAAAAAAATTCCGAAATTTAAAGCAGCCCTTGTAGCTCAGAGGAACTGTAGACCTCATTATGGGTTTTGGCAAACCCCCCTTTTTCTTTTATTTGTTCCGGCTAAGAGCTCCGGGAGAGAAGGCAATTAATTCGGCATCCCAAGGGGAGTGAGAGAGCCAGGGTACGGGGCTGGGAACCAGATTCCTGGGCTGCCAGGAGCCCAGGGCTTCCTGGGGCCACCAAATGCCCTCCTCTATTCACTCCAGCACGGAGGGACAAGAGGGGTAGTTTTTTGGGAGAGGTGGCTAAAGGGTTAATACACCCTTTGTAGGTGCATACGTGGAGTGTTTGGGAGGGGGTGGTGGTGTTGCCTTTTCCCTGGTCTTAAAACTAAAACCAAAACACGGTTTATGGGGAAAAGGGGTTTTTACCTGGGTATTTATTGAAGGATCCTTGGGTGCAGCACTCGGTCCAGGTGCAATGCCCCGAAATGCACACAGTTCTAGGCCTTGCTAATTAGCACATCTATCAAAGATCCCCCAGTGAGAGGCTGGAGTGAAGCCCTCGTTGTGAGGAACCTTCCCCCTGGCTGGGCCTGGCTGAGGTTCCAAAATGTGTTCTGGAGAGGCCCTTGGTGTCTGGGGCTCCCAGGATGTTTGCTCTCCTGGTTTAACGGTGCCGTGGGGCTGAGCTGAGTTCTCAGCCTTGGGGAGGTACAAGTGTGGGGCTAAAAGCACTGAGAATGCATCAAACTATATAAAAGGGTGTGTGAGAGGGGTGTAAAAGAAAAAGCAAAAAACCATCCTGGCATCAGTGTGAGCGAAGGACTCACCATGGGAGGGGTGAGGATATGGAAGAGCACCGTGGATTGCAGCTCCAGCACGGGGATGGGTGGCTCAGCGTGGGCCAGGGGGGCTTGTCCTTGAGAGGGTGGCAGGAGGAGGCAGTGCCCTTTCTCCTGCCAGGAGGGCAGATGGTGGCAGGGAGGCTCCTGTGTGGACCAGGCTGGTTTCAGTAGAGGAGGGGGATGCTTGTGGGGGCAGACATCCCACTCCCCAATTTTCTCGCCAGCCTCCACTGTGCAGCAGGGGCTGCAGGGTCAGTGAATTGCTGCTGTGCTCTCTCAGTCCATTCGCTCCCCTAATGATGTCCCCAGTGCCTGCAGCCTCTGGGGAATCTCCTGTCTGGACTTTCAGAGTGGCTGCTGTGCCTCCCACCGCCCTGGGCTGGCCCCGAGCTCTGCTGGGCACTGCTTTCCCAGTGGTGGCCGTGCCAGTGCAGGGCTGTTTTCCCACCTCCCAGCCTTTCCTGTGTTGCTGAGCCAGAAATAGCTGGGCTATGTCTTTTGCCTCGTTGGGAGAGCTCTGGAGAGGGGCAGCAAGGGGACTCAGGAGCTGTCATGCTGCCACAAAGCTGCTGGCTTCCCTTGCTGGCCAAGGGGGCAAGCCAGGAGTTTGTAGACATGGCATGTATGGCCTGGGCACCTCTTGGGGGGAATTATAAATGTCTCTGCTGGTCCATAAGTAGGGAGCTGCAAGGCTCTCATCCCAGCTCACACCCAGGTGCAGCTTTAGTGGCCTGAGATGTGCGTCCAAGCATCTGCAGTGCCTGAAACATCTTTCCAGGGAAAAATGAAATCAAATCTTACCAGATTTTCAGCAGGGAGCTGCTCTCTTCCTGGGTGTGCCGTGGTCCTGGTGTGCTCAGACCTGGTGGGCAGGAGAAACAGCTCAGCTCCCTCCAGGGAGGGTGGGAATGCCTGTGAGCTGGGGAGGGGAGTCAGCCTCGGACTTGGGGTGGTTTCCACAGCTTGTGTTGTGTTTCCACCTTTTTGTGCTGGGAGAGCAAGGCACATCTCTGGTTAGCAGCTGGAGGGCTCAGCCTCAGCCCCAGCATTGCCCCCATGGTCTGTCCACGCTGTGGCACAAACTGGGAGGAGGAGAAAGGGCTGTCCTGCAGGAACTGGGGCTGGGGGCTGCGTGGGGCAGGTGGAGGTTCCTGGGAAGTGGTGCTCGTCTCCCCATGGGATGGTGTTGGGAATGGATGATGTAGGTTTAAATCAGCCCTCACCTACTGCCCAGGCCTCTGGCAGCAGGCAGTGGCTGTGTTGAGGTGGCCAGCACCCCAAAATCCACTCTGATTTGCAAGTTCTTTAATAATGGCTGGCTCAGTCTATTATAAAACTGATTATTTATTACTAGACACAAAACTAACAGACATAAGGCTTAAACAGACTATTACTGCACAGGGATAAGACAGGGCAATATCAGTATATCCACGTGGAGTTAAAGGTACCACAAAATTACAGTTAGCTAGGAAATGGTACAGCTTAGGATCCAATGTTTCTTACCACCAATTCCTGAAGGGGTAGATATCAAAATCCTCTCTCTCAATCCCCAGGGAATTAACTTGAAGCTGTGTCCAGCTCCAAGGAGAAATCTCCTCACAGTCCTCAAGGAGGGTGTAAGAGACTCCTGCTCCGTGATAATTTGTGGGGGCTTTTATAGCCATAAAAACAGTGTCTCTTGGTCACCTGTGTTTATTTTATCTCTTCCCACATCTGTACCAAGATGTGTACTGGGTCTTTGCCCCAGGCTCTCAGAGCCTGGAGGTGACCTCCTGCAGGGCTCTCTGGCCTGAATTACCTCTTCCAGATGCCCCAGCCATGAGAGAGGGGAGATGTCCTGCCACAGATGGTGGTGGCATGGGCAGCCTGGGATGGATCTGACCTCCTTGTAATTACAGCTTGGGGCTGGGTCTTCCCAGCTTTCACCTGTTGTGGGGGTGAAAGGCAGCGTGGATGTGAAACCATCGTGCCAGCAGCAGGGAAGCACCAGGGTGATGGAGGGAGGGCAGGAAAGGAAGGAGCGTGAGGAGGGAGGAGAGGCACAGGGCCAGGAGGGAGAAAATAACTGCAGGAACCAGACAGAAGCCAAGGGGCATTAGGCTTACACACAGAGCCACTGGCTGTGGGTGTGAGCCACAGAACCTCTGGTGGCTTCACAGAGCCCAGTGAAGTGTCCCTTGGAGTGATCACAGCGCGAATTAATGGCTGGCTTCACACCAGGTGGCAGCATCCAGGTCCTGGGAATAGCATTGCAAGGGACATGGCTGTGCAGTCAGTGGGTTTCTGGCCAAGAAAGGGAGGAGGTGGCAGGAGGAGGCAGCAGGAGGAGGTGGCAGGCTGGCTCGTTGAGACCTGGGCTCAGCAGCAGCCAGAACCAGCAGGGTTAAGGCAAAGACGTGGCTGTAAATGCAGGAGTTTGCAGTTATTGGTGCTCGGGGTCCGGCAGGGCTCTTTGCTCTTGAGGTACTGAAAATGCAGCTGACTCCTCACCTTGATTTGATTTGGTTTGCTGCCTGTTTGCTAAATTGGGCTGTTGCTTCTCTGGTGCAGGAGTGAGAGACGGCAGCCCCTCACTTAGAAACTCCCTGGTCATGATCACGGAGTGCTGTCCTGGGTGACTCTTTTGCACTTGCCTTGGCTGAAGCACCCCGACTCCATCCCAATTTTTTTCTGACCATCTCCAATTTCAGCACTGGACCAAGAGAATAAGGAGATTTTCCTCCTTTTTTTTTCCCCCCCCGCCCCGCAAGTGCAGGGGAACTTTCTGCCTGTGGTTGTGACATGGGGATTTCAACCTCGGGGGTGCGAGCCCTACCTGCAAAGACAGGCAGGGGGATGCCAGCAGGGCTGTGCAGCCGTGTGAGGGCACTGAAGCCCATGGGTGCTGGAACCCAGGAGCGCTGTTACATAATTCGGACTGCAATGCAGAAGCTCTCCCTTAATTTTTAATTATCCGATTGCCGCGCGTACGTAGCGCTCGGCTCGGGGCGCGCCCTGGGCACGTGTGAAGGGCCCTGGCTGGCAGAGGGAGGTGACAGGAAAGCCTTTCCTCGTGCTCCTGTCCCTGGTGGCACGGCAGGAGGAAGGGCATCCCCGTGGCACCGAGCGGGGCTGGGCTGCGGTGGCTGCAGAGGATGCTCTGCATCCACCCCGGGGATGTCAGGGTTTGTTTGTTCCCCGACAGCCTCTGGCTCAGCTTCCTTGCTTCTTCAGTGTCCCACGTCCTGAAAAGATGAAATGAGGCTTCTTTCTGCTTTTTCAAGGTTGTTTATTTTTCTCTTATCAAAAGCTCGGAGGCACAGCCAGAGCTGTGACCTCCAGGAACACAAGTGCAGAAAGGCAGTGGCTGCTACCAGCAGCAACCTTTGATATCTGATATTGACCATTGAGAAAACTCCACGAACTTTGTTTTGTTCCCAACACCAACGAGTGTCAGTGTCATTGACATGTCTCTTCCACACTCAGTTCCTTCCACCAACCAGCAAACCACAGGAACTGGTGCCAGGGAAGAAAGGAAGAGAAGAAGAAAGAAGAAAAGACTGACACCCCAAAATCCCCATGTTGTCTCTATGTAATACATAGAGCAAAATCCTAAAACTACAACTAAACTTCTGTGGTACACTGAACAAAAATCTCCTCACCTCTCTGGTGCATTCAGGTTCTCCCAAAAGTGAAGGGAGCTTCTCCAAAAGCTTAGTTTGCAGGCTAAGCCATTTTTTGAGGAGATCTGGGGATAAAAGGAACCCTCAGAGGAGCAGGAGAAGCTTTCAGGCTTCCCTGGACTCCACCCTGGGGACATCCCACCGGGACATTGGGGTGGAGGGAGAAGGTGTGTGTGCAGCTCTCCAAAGGCCTTTGAGGTTTCCCTGGCTCACAGGGTTGGAGAAGTGGAAGGAACTGTGGTTGTTTCACACAGCTTTCCCTCAGAGAGAGCCCTGGGTGCCTCTCAGGGTGGGGTTGTTGGGATGTGGGAGAGGCTGTGAAGGAGCAAAGCAGACCTCAGCTGCCAAGCACCGTTCCTTCCCCTCCTTGTTTCTCTCCCTCTTTCAAATCCCCGCTCTGCGCTTTCTGTCCTTCCTACAAAGGCAGCTGCCTCGGAGCAGCTTAGGCTTCAAAGTTCCCAAAATAACAAAGGTTAAAATAAATTAAAAAAAGAAAAGTGTTGCTAAAAGATCAAGTCAGTGCCCCACTTGCACCTGGGCTCGGAGCTTCAAAGCAGCTGCAGAGAACCCCCCACCATGCCCACGGTCAGGCTTCTCAATGCTTGTGGTCCTGTCTTCACCCTCCTGCAGTCACAGGAGAGCAGCCAGGAGGAGGCTGCAGGTGAGTGAAAGGGGTGGAGGGTCCTGCTGCTTTTGTTGCCTGGGGGTGCAATTGGAGAGAGTCTCTTGTGGAGGAGGAGGAGGAGGATGAGGCGATGGCTGCGGCCATGGGCAGAGCCCTGAGGTGTGAGGTGGGTGCCCCAGGGCTGTGCCCTGCACCCACCAGCCCCATCCCCTGGCCAGGCGGGTGGGCAAAGGGCTCCTCTGTGCCCAGTGTGTGCTTTGTGCCTCTGCTGGCTCCGCTGATTTATACAGATCATCAATATGACAATTATATACACCTGCAGGTTTAATTACCTCCATTCTCATCAGGCGGCGGCGGATTTATGCCTCTCTTCAGGTCCTGTAAATCTCAAACAGGCTTGACTGGACCCAAAAGTCTTCCCATTGATCACCGTGCACTGGCTGGTCTCTGGCTGTCTTGACAAGCTCTTCTTTCAGGAGCAATAAATTCGAGATGCACAGTTAACTTTTTCCCCTTCTGCATCTTTCTTCCTTCCCTTTTTTTTTTTTTTGTTTGTTTTTCCTTTTCGTTCTCACTTTTCTGTATTTCGAAGCCTCCCTGCAAACTTGAAAATGGAGCTTGAAATCGTGTAAGAGCTCCTGAGCTCCGAAGGAGGAGTTTATGGTGTTAGGCAGCAGTTGGCAGCAACCCACGCCTGCCTTCTCCATCCCTTCCCCCGAGACCAGCATTGCTCCCACCAGGGCAGGGGGGAGGAAGAGGAGGGTCACCTCTTGGAAAAACACTTGGCCTCACTGTGGATAGGAGAGCAGACAAGGTTCTGTTTCACTCCCTGGGAGGGTGAACTCATCCATCCCATGTGATGCCTTAGGTTTTAATTTTTATATTTTTCCAATCCTGTACTGCTAGTGTAGCTCTGAAGTTTCCTGTAGCTCGTTCAGTGCTGTTCTCTCTGCCCAGATAGACATAAGGAAACCTCTAACTTGCTCTCCAAGGACACCCAGAACAAGAACAAGAACTCATCTTGGGGACAGGGGGGCAAGCTTGGGCAAATTCCATCCTTGCCTGGCTTCTGCTTGGGGAATTGATGCTGATATCAGAGTGGGAAGAGCTCGGGAGCTGTCCTTGTCCATGTTGGGGTGCACTGAGGCAGGAGCCTCTGGAGCCCAGAGTGTGCCTCTGAAGGCCTTTCCAATCAATCCCTCCTTTATTCCTTTATTCCTGTCTAGGCTCTGTTCCTAGGGAGCCATTTGAGGCATCACACATCTCAGAAAACCAACAGGTCGTGGCTCTGCCCCCAGGAGAGGAGGAACAAGTAGCTGTGCTTGTTTCCTGTGCTGAGCACAGCAATGCCCAAATAACACCTAATTTTCCTGACCTCCTGGCCTGGGCACGGTGAGCACTTACACAGAGGAGTGTGCAGGAGTGAGCTCAAGTCCACCCTTGAGGTGCAGCCCCTGTCATCACCATCCCCTGCTGGTCCCTCCACCACCACCACTGACCTCGCCTGTACGATGTGCTCTGATGTCCTGCTGAGTGCCTGGCAGATGGGCTGGAGTGGCCAGCCATTACCTCCCCAGCCAGCCCCTGATGGATATAAATAGTCCTCTGCCTCCCTGTGAAAATTGCTGGCTGGCTTGGAAAGCTGAAGGGAATCTTGGCAGGAGTCTCGGGTCTGTAGGGAAGGCCAGGCTTTGGAAAGGGGGAATTTCTGGCTGGCTGTTAGGAGGCTCTGTCACTAGGAAGGAGCTGCCCTGGTATCAGGGGCTGCTCATCCCCCGACGGCCTCTGGCTCAGCTTTCTCACTTATTTCAATGTTCCATGTCCCAAAAAGATGAAATGAGGCTTCTTTTCTGCTTTTTCAAAGTTGTTTGTTTTTCTCTTATCAAAACCTCAGAGACACGAGCTGTGCTCTCCAAGGACACAAGTGCAGAAAGGCAATGGCTGCTAACAACAGGTACCTTTTATATCTACTATTGACCAGTTAGGAAATCCTACGTATTTTATTTTGTTCCCAACACCAGTAAACTCTCATTTTATTGATATATCTTTTCTATTCTAAATTTCTTCCACCAACCAACACACCACAGGAACTGGTGTCAGAGAAGAAAGGAAGAGAAGAAAGAAGAAGAAGAAAGAAGAAAAGGCCGACACCCTGAAACTTCCATATTTCCTCTATATAACACATAGAGCAAAATCCTAAAACTACACTAAACTCTCTGTGGTTCACTAAACAAAAATCTCCTCACCTCTCTGGTGCATTCAGGTTCTCCCAAAAGTGAAGGGAGCTTCCCCCACAAGCTTGGGTCGCAGGCTAAGCCATTTTTTGAGGAGCTCTGAGGATAAAAGGAACCCTCAGAGGAGCAGGAGAAGCTTTCAGGCTTCCCTGGACTCCAACACCCTGGGGTACCCCCTCCTCCCACGAGGCAGTGCCTGGGGGAGCAGAGGGTCTCAACCACTCCCAAAGGGACATGTGGATTCCACGTCCTGGAATGGTGGCACAAAGGGTAGCACGAAGCTGGCTCTCTCTTCACCCCCAAGAGATTGGGCAGTGTGGGGGTAGGGGGTTGTTGTTGTCCCTTGGCCTCTCCAGCCACCACTGGTAATTGAGGAAAAACAATGTTAAAAGCACAGCATTTCTGTATATGGTCCTTTCCCTGCTGCCAAGGTCTGTGCTGCAGGGATTTCTCAGCCTCGGATGTGCCTCGGGGCTCTCTGGCTCAATAGCTGCTGGTGCCTCTGTCTTCCCTGAATTCAGCACCTTCTGCAGTGCTTTCATACTTCGTGGTGGATGAAAAAGAACCTTTTTGTTAGTTTTCACACACGTAAATCCTTGCAAAGTGAGAAGCAGTGAATAACCATTGCCTTTCCCACTGTTCCCCAGGCCCCATGGCTTTACAGGCTTTTATCATGTCCTCGCTCTGCCGTTTGTTTCCTTTACTGAGGAGTCCTAACACAGTTGGTTTCTCCCCTTCACAAAGCCATTTGCAGCATCTCATCTTCCTTGTACCCCTCCTCCAAACCCTCCAAGCTTTGCCTCCTCCGTTTCGAGATGGTTGACCTGAATATCACTTGCAGGATTCCAGATCAGCTTGCTTTCACCAAGGTTGAGTTTCACCTGCCCACTTCCTTGCCCGCTCTCCTCCTGCACTTCTCAGCTTTAGCTCTGAGAAGACTAAATTTAGCCTTGGTGACCAACTTTGTCACTCGCCTCCTCTTCCAGAGTGTTCCTGAGCAGACGAGGTCCTGACAAAGATCCCTGTGGGGCTTCTTGGTAACCTCCTTTCATCGTGAAAACTAAACCCTTGCTCCTCCCCCACCTGGTGGGCTTCAGGACAACTTTCTTTCCACCTTGGTGCTTCGGGAAACTTTGAGGGTGGGTTTTGTCAGGAGCTCTTTGGAGTCTATCAAATTGGATCACCCTTATCTACCAGCTTAGGGTGTTGGGTGACCTGTATTTGCTGATGCACCAGCTGATTCCTCTGACAAAGTGCCCAGGGCACGAGCAGAATTTACTGGTCCTTAATTCCCTTGATGCAAAAGAGCTTCTGTAAGAAATTGGGGTTTTCTCTGGCAGGTTTTCCTTCTCGAGCTGCTCACCCTTTGGGAGCGACTGTGGTGGTGCTGGTGGAGCTCTGCAGTTTGTGAGTGAGCACCATCTGAGCTGAGGGGTTTGTGCCCTCCATCTCACTGCTCTGCTGGGAGACAGTTCAGCCAGGGCAGGAATTTTCTGTGGCTGATTGGGAGCCTCTCCATCATTTGGAGTCTTACCACGGAGATCTGATTTTCCCCCTGGAAGAGGTGATGTGATAGCATTGCAGGGTGAGATATCAACCACAGATGTGGTCCTTTCTGGGGTTTTTGCTATCAGCATTGCATGCAGGGAGTGTAGCCACACATTCTCTTTATTTTGCTTTTGCTGCCTGTCATGGGTGGGCATTTGGGTTCTTTTGAACATGGCCCTGTCACCCGAGTGTTGTTCCAGGAGGTGGATTCGCCTTTCTTCCCACATCTCCTCGGTAGTTCACAGTTATGGCAGATGGGACCAAAGTAACGAGACAGGAGTGAAAATCAAACAGCAAGTGTCCTGATCTGCTTGTTGTTCTTCCCAGCTTTAGGTCAAACATGATGGAGAAACAACCTTGGAGGGGATGAGGCACGGGTGTGGTCGGAGGTGTCCTTGGGCTTGTGGGGCAGAGCAGGGAGGCAGGGGCTGCCACATTGTGGGGTCAGCAGCTGCAGAGCAAACCTGCTTGATGCCTTAGGGTTTAACTTTTCTATGTTCCCAACCCTGCCCTGCCCAGTGTCACTCTGCACTTCCCTGGAGCTCGTTCAGTGCTGTTCTCTCATGCTCACACACACACAACAAAGCCTCTCCAGCTCTCCAAGGACACCCAGACCCTCCTAGGCCCAACAACTGCAAACCACAATCTTGGGGACAGGGGGGCAAGCTTGGGCAAATTCCATCCTTGCCTGGCTTCTGCTTGGGGAATTGATGCTGAGATCCAAGTGGGAAGAACTCGGGAGCTGTCCTTGTCCATGTTGGGATGCACTGAGGCAGGAGCCTCTGGAGGCCAGAGTGTACCTCTGAAGGCCTTTCCAATCAATCCCTCCTTGATTCCTTTATTCCTGTCTGCTCTCTGTTTCTAGGGAGCCATTTAAGGCATCAGGCTCCACTCAGGCCCACTGATGAGGAATCAGTGTCCTTCTCTCTGAAAACAGTCGTGCAGCTCCCAGAGTGACAGAGGGTTTGCTCTTGAAGAAAGGGAGGGGTTTGGGTCTCCGGCGTATTCGGGACAAAAATCCTCGTTCGAGGCTAAAGCGTGGCTGCAGCTTTGAATTGTAGCTCCTCAGTGACCTTCCCAGAAGCAAAGGCACCCTGCATTCCGAGGAGAAACCTGGCTAGCTGTCAGCCTTGCCATGGCACCTCGTGGCTTCACGTGTACAGCCTCACGCGTGGTGGGGTGATCTCTCTGACCTAGCCTGAGAGTGGCTCCAGGGAGATCACCACTGCCTTCTCCTTTATGCTCCCCCACGTCTATGGGAGTCTCTTTGGAGATTTTTTCCCCCCAGGGCCCTCTCCAGTGGAGCAGGTTCCTAATATGTACAGTGAGGTCTATGTTTGCTGATATGGAAAAGCTGGGTTGCCTTGAAAAGGCAGAGTGACCTACAGAAGGAGCTGGTTTTCCTACCTGAGGCTGGAGACAGGGAAAAATGCAAATGAAATATGGATAGTCAGTGATGAATGTGAGTTTTTTAAACAGGCCCATAAAAACGTGAATATTACCCCATGAATGATCTGGCACTAAAACCCTGGAAGTAGGGATGAGTTAAGTATCAGGATAAGCGTTTTGACATCTGAATTGGTAGGAATCAAGGCCTGAGGTCCCAACAGAGAGAGGGAGTGACTCGTGGTGGGAAGGTCTCCTGAGTCACTTCAGACACTGCAGACCCTGGGAGGAGTGCAAGGCTTGATTTAGCTGAGTTTGAGCCCTTTAAAGGATGTGTGTGGGGTAGGCATGGAGCAAAATCCTTCGCTAATGGGGAACTTAAATAAAAACACAGTCAGGTTCCGGATGGAAAATAAGGCAGGTTTAAATGTTAACGAGGAAATGCAAGTCCAAGTCAAAATCTGTGCTCGGCTGTGTGAAATGAGTCTGTGGAGACCAGCATTATGGCAGAGTTCATTTGACTTATTGGAGGCATCTATTAGTGCAAAACGCTTCCAAATGGAGAGGAAAATTGTTTTGCTGGGTGTTCTTTTCATCGAGATGCTGACGTGAGTGTTCCAGGAGAGCTGCTCTCCTTGTGTGCCACCACGCCAGGTCCTGATGGGGGAATGAGGACCTGGGAATGGATCCACGTCAGCCCCAGGCTCGTGGGCCGTGGTTTGGGTGTTGCAGCAGCTCGGGTGCAGAGCTGGGCCACAACAGAGGTGCTGCCTCCCAAAATCAGGACAGGCAGAGGCGCTGCCTCTTGGGGGGCTTGCTTTGTGGGGGACAGCTGTCCCAAGGGAAATGAGGCTGTTTGGGATAATCAGTGATGAAGCAGGCATAAATCCCCACACCTCCAGCACCTCCACTCTGGTCTTTTGTCCTCTCCTCCAACTGCTGCTGTAGAACCTTTCTCTCTGCGCTCCCTCCCCTGGCAGATGGCCTGGGAGGGGAGCAGCCGTGGCCGGAGTGTTGAAAGCATCAGCCAGGGCCTTTGGAGGCTGCTGCTCCTGCAGATGTGAAGGACCTGGGCCACGTTTGATACCAGGTGAACGTGGCACAGCCTAATTAGTGGCCTCCTACTGTTATTAACCTCTGACTCAGACAGGCTATTTTTTAACAGAGGTGCAAGAAGTTAATACCAGTGCTAATGGCTTCCTATCCAAGGCCTTAATGAAAGCTATGCAGGGACCAGGCTTTTCATCAATATCTTTCAAACTTTGAACTTGAAATTATCCTCTCCCCCCCTGCCTTTTTTAATTTTTATTATTTTTGGCTTTCTGCCCACCTTTCTGCCTCCTCTGGGACATCCTGGCCCCGTGGTACAAACTGGTCAGCAGGGCTGGCACCTGCCAGCTCCACAGCAGAGCTGATGTCCTACAACATCCTGATAAACCATCCCAGCTGGCTACCTGGGTTGCTGTAGCATCTCCCACCAGGTGGTAAGATGTGTGCTTGGAGAGCAAGACAGAGGGAAAAGTAAAATCTGTTGGACTGTAAGAAGAGAGAGTAAAGAGATGTTAGGGGAGGAAGCTTGGTCTTGGTCTTGCTTAAATGGAACTCCAAGAGAGCTTCATGGATGCAGGAAAGCATTTCTGTGTGTAATTTTTTCAGGCAGAAATGGAGTAGGATAGAGGCAGCTGATGTGTAGCTGAGACACTGGAGGAGAGGAGGAGAAGGTCCAAGGATGGAGCTCACTCACCCAAGAACTGCCTCAAGAGCCTTTGCCAGGGCAGGGGCAGAGATGGTGGAGCAGCCTTGTCCTGCACTGTGATGGAGGGCTCATAGCCTGCCAGTCTGGGGTGATGGCACTTGATTTCTGGGGTGTTTTCCTTTGTCTCTTGCACTTCTGACTTGTGTGCAATGCTGCAGGGTCATGTAGTGATGTCTGGTGAGAGAGGATAATGTGCTCAGGCTCTGTGGCTGGATTGTGCTCTTCTAAAACAAGATTCCATTTTTTATTGAAATATATTTTTCTTTTAAAAAAGAAGCCTGTTTAAATAAATTTGAAATTATGACAACCTATTTTAAGGCTGAAATTTACTATAATCTATTAATCATTTAAATAACTTCCATCAAGGGTTTCTTCTCAAATATTAATGAGCTGAGGGGTGCTGGTTTTACAATGATATGTCAGATCAGGGGGAAAACATCTCTAACTCTAGCTTTCTAAATGTCACAATGTCACATACTTACTATCTATTATTTTCACTCTCTACAATGGAGCAAGCGCTGGTATTTACATTTTTTCCAAATGTCAGGACGTCGAGTTCCTGTTGTGCATAAAAGCTCTCGCCTTAATTACTCCTAATTTCACGTTAGCAGGCAGGTGCAGAGGGAGTGTTTTCCTCCATTGGAGCTGGTTCATTCGAAGTTGAGGAGCCGTGGGGAGCTGGGGAAGCGGGCGAGATTCTTCCCCCCCTCTCAGCCCATGAATAAAGACCGTGTGGGAGAGATCTGCTGCTTCAAACCCTCCTGGCTCCCGGGACTGGCTTTTCAAAGGGGGAATCTGCGTCCCTTAACGCACAGCTCGGCAGTCAGGGGGAATTTCACAAGTGCTTCTGCCTTCCTGGAGACTCAGCTCCGGGTTTTGCTTCCCGCTGGGCTCGCAGGACGCTCAGCATCCTCGGGATGCTCCAAGTGCGGTGATCACCGCCAGGAGCGCGGCCCGCGCTGAGCACCAACAATCTGCCAATTCACTCGCTGTGGCTAATGCTCCTTTTGATTAATCAAATCAGTTTGGGAGGATGAGCCTGGCTCCTGATGCGGGTTTCGGCCCCCTCCCCGCCTCCCCCCCGGCAGCCGGCTCACTTAAGGCAGCCCTAATGAAATTAATTAACGGCAAATTTGAAATGTTGTTTTTTTCGTGTAATTGAATTCCAGTTTTCATTCGAAGGCAGCACGAAACAAGCAAAATAAAGACGTTAATTTGCAAAGCGAGACGGGCTCTTTCCCAACGCCATCCATGGGGCAGAGACAGGAGGGGGAGCTGTGCCTCACTGGGAAGCTCATCGTGGTTTTCATCCCAACAAAACCTGCTGTTTTCACAAAAAACACCTAACAAGTGGCAGGCTCGAGCTGACGGCTGAGATCAAGGTGGTGTGAGGTGGTGATGGTCGAGTTGATCTGGCCTGAGGGGGAGGCAGTGATTAAAGCAGTGCCCATCTCTCCAAGGGCTGTGCTGGTGTCGCCCTGCCTTTGGCTGAGACCCAGCTGCAGGGTGTCCCTGAAATTTCGGGGCCAGCCAGGTGAATTTGGTTTGATTTGGCATCTGGTGTCCTGGAGCGTGTGTCGTGTCCCTGTCCTCAGCTGCTCTTCCTGCCTGGGTGTCCTCTACCTCGGTGACACCTCAGCCCAGCTGCATCTGTCTGTCTCACCGCCCCAAGCTCTGACATTAAAGGCACTTAGGGAAAACGGGGTTGCTTGGGCAGAGGCTGCAGGTACCTCTGCATGTCTCTGGGCTGAGTCCTGGGTGGGGAGCTGTGAAAAATGGTTGAAAACTGAAAACTTCTGAAGTCTCCTCAAAGTCAGAGGTGCAGGTGGGACGGCAGCCACCTTTGTGTTCCGCTGTGCACACAGGGTGGGAAGCATTTTGTCTGCAGTAGTTTGTGATGTGATCCCAGCGTGCTGCTGAGAAGTTGTCCTCCATCCTGTGCTCCCAGTGCCTGAAGCTGTGTTTGACATGAAGGGTGTGGGTGAAACCTGTCTGGGTTAGAGCTGGAAGGATGCTGCTGGGTTACTGCTGTCAGTAAGTGCTGTCTCCCTGCACCACAGCTGGATTTTTGGAGAGGCCCACATCTGGATTATACCCAGAAATACGCTTTTACTCTGCTTTAGCCCTCCAGGTTGCGGATTATGTAGGGGCAGCCACGGTGCTGGCAGGAGGTGACTGGAAGGTGTGCACCCTTTGTTCCCTCCACCAGCGTTTTTGGGAAGAGGCCAATGTCTGCCATGACCCCTCTGCTCCACACCTCCCCCTTGACCAGCTTTGCTCTTGCAGAGATCTCAGGCAACACGGACGACATCCCACTGGTGCGCTGGCGGCAGCAGTGGCTGGAGAACGGCACCTTGCTCTTCCACATCCACCACCAAGACGGGGCCCCCAACCTGCCTGGCTTCGACCCCACCGAGGAACCCCAGACTGAGTCGGCAGAGGAGGAGCTGAGGATCCTCCACATCTCTGTCATGGTATGTGATGGGAAGGCAAGCCCTTGCTCAGCTCTCCAGAAGCCTGTAGAGAATGTAGCAGCTTTTGAAAAGCCATTTATTTCCTCATCTGGCTCCAGCTGCCCTCGTGTCCAGTGGTAAGGGAGGATGATACCTTCCAAAAGTGGCTCCAGCTGGGGAGGGCACTTGCAGGCAGGCAGATGAAGACACCAGAGGGGCTTTGGCACAGCAATCCAGTGCCAGTTCACCCACCCTGACACCAAGGGATCCAGGGACCAAACGCCCAGAACAAAGGAGTTACCAGGGTTTAAATATGGGGAAGGAAGGGGTGGAGGGAGCATCAGTCTCATGGGCTGAGGGCACAGGGGTGCAGCAAAGGCAGGGCTAAGGTGAAGCTCCCAACGAGGAGCCAACAGGAATGTAGGGGTGGAGAAATGAGGACAAGGGCGGATGGGATGTCAAAGGGAGAAGAACTTCCTAGGCATGAGCCGTAGAAGGGGAAAAGGGGCAGGGAAAGCTAGGCTAACTTGGGGTACAGAGAACTGAGGGACATTACACACTGTAGTGATGCCTTTCCCTGGTCTTAAAAAAACCCTAAAATACAGTTTATGGGGAAAAGGGGTCTTCTTTCGATGGGCCTACCTCAGTTTACAAAAATAGGTTTTGGAGAGGCCCTTGGTGTCTGGGGCTCCCAGGACGTTTGCTCTCCTGGCCTAATGGTACAGTGGGTCTCAACTAAGTTATCAGACTTGGAAAGTTACAAGTGTGGGGGCTAAAAGCACCGAGAATGCATGAAACTATGGAAAAGAGTATGTAAGAGGGGTACAAAAGAAAAAGCAAAAAATCATCCTGGCATCATTAGCAAAGCAACATGGTGGGGGCAGGCTTCTTTCTATGCTTGGTATTCTGCTTCAGGGGCTTCCTTCCAGGACATTGCAGTAGTGGGCTCCTGGGTCTCCACACCCCAGGATGGGGAGCTGTGCCCACCTTTGGGGTGGTTAGGATGCCCTGGGCACCTCCCTGAGTGGTGAATGCTTAAGTGCCTTAACAGGCTGCTTTAAACCTCCCCTTTCATTTGCATCACCTCGAAAATGCCTTGGCAGGGTGCCTTTAGCCCCGGGGGCTCTGTGCTTTGAAGGGCTCAGGGTTGACCCGGGGTTAACTCACACTGACTCTTGAGGAGCCCTTTTCCCTCTGCGTGGTCCCGAGGTTGCTCCTCCACCCAAACACACAGAGACAAGGTTTTGGTGGCAGAGGAAGGAGGGATCTGTGAGCTGGGCGAAGACCTTGTGGTGTGTTGATTGGGGTGGGGTTGTTTTTTTTTTTTTTGTTACGTTGGAAAAAATTTGAAGACTCCTACAGATTTTGCGCCTCTTGGAAGATAGTTAGCTGGAGCCAAAGTGCTGCAAACAGGCTGTTCAATGGTATCTACCCTAATAAGAGCATCAATTGCTCTTCTAGATTGCAGCCCCAGGCCAGGTTTCTCCCCCATTATTTGTGCTTGATTAGTCTGAGGCAAAAAAAATAACAAACAAAAACGTTTGCAAAGCCGCTCCCAAAACCATCTTGCACCATTATCTCTATTTTGCTCTCCATTCCCAGCTGCTCCTAAGAGGGTGCATCACCCCTGGAGAGGCTGGTCTTGGTCTTCTTGGGCACTGCTGTATCCCAAGAGCTAGGCAGAAGTGCCTGGATCCAGTTCTGTGCTCGAGCTGATGAAAAGGATGTCTGCAGCTCACTGCTGTCATACCAAAATGTGCAAATGCAGACTGAGTCCTCCTCTGCCCCTTTTTCCCCCCATCACTCTCAGCATCCTTGCTCCCTGAGAAACAGAGGCTGGCTTTTGTGCCAGGAGCCAGGATCAGGTGGAGCTCTCACGGCTGGCTTGCTTTCTTTGCTGTGTGCTTGCCAAGAGGAGAGGTGTGAGATTGTATCCATCCTGACCGAGGTCTGCTCAGGGGCTGGGAGAGGAGTGCTCCCACACCCATCCAGGGCAGGGCTCCTCTCACAGCCATCAGGGGATGCTGGAGTAGGGGGAATTAGGCAGAACAGGATTTCTGTGCTCCTGTGGAGGGAAAACAGAGGTCTGAGGTGGTGCCTTGACGCTCTCCTGTAGGCAGTGGAGGGGGAAGGCTCCAGCTCTGGCTTTCTTCCTCCTCTCAGAGCCTCTTGAAACATCAAGAGTCCACAGGCTGCTTTCCTCAGGGGTAGTCTGAGCTCTCAGACTATCGGGGCAGAAGAAATTCAGTTTCAATGAAACAATAAGTCTCTTTTGTAAACCCACAGCCACCGTCTGAAAAAAAATGAGCATCCACCAGATTCCAGCTCCAGCTTGGTCTGTCCTCTTCAGCAGCTCAGGCATATGGCAGAGCTCGCTGGTGTTTGAGGGATTTAGTGTTTAGGCCCTGGCACAGGGTGCCCAGAGAAGCTGTGGCTGCCCCTGGATCCCTGGAAGTGTTCAAGGCCAGGATGGATGGGGTTTGGAGCAACCTGGGACAGTGGGAGGTGTCCCTGCCTTCGGCATGGGGGTCGAAATGAGGTGAATTTTAAGGTCCCTTCCCAACCTAAACCATTGTAGGGTTCTATGATTTCTATGATCCAGGGCCAGTTTCCAGCCCCAGCAAAATTTTCCAACTTCCTGGCTGTAGGCTGCTGGCCAGCCAGCCCCCCTCCTCTTCAGCAGGACTGCTGGTCTCCTTAATCACTGGAGTTTGTTTCCTCTTTCTTTCCTTTTTTTTTTTCCTGTTTTTTTTTTTTTTGTTTTTAAAGAAAGTTTGGAAGGAGGCTGGGAGGGTGCATCACAGCTCCATTATTCTGGAAATGAAAGTGGGTTAAACTGTAATGGCCATTAAACTCCCTTTTCCAGCTGCCTCTCCTGCTTCTCATTCAATAATTCCCTTCATGTTTTATCCTAATGGAGCAGACTATTACTATTATTTTATTTTCTCGAGATCACCTGTTGCATAGGAAAGAGCAGGGAGACTGGAGCTGTGGATGGACTCCGAGCTCTTAGCTGGCTCTGCATGCTTTTTATTGTTATTATTGTTATTATTCGTGGCAGATTGTGCCTCTTTGGGGCCTCTTTGGGGCTTTCATCTCACCGCCCTCTCTCTGTGACCAGTGACGTCCTGGGGGAGGGCGTTCCTGGGGATGGTGGCAGGATGGCAGGACCAGGTGCTGGTTTTGGGGTCCATCCCTGTGGGACAGGAGCTTTTTCAGCCTCTTTCCCCCCAGATCTCCCCCAGACAACACTTCAGTCATCTGCCTGTCTCAAGCCTCCATCTCTTTTAATCCGTGCTGCAATTCCTGCTGGATACCCTGGGAAAATCTCCCGAGACTGAGAGTGACAGCACTGAAATGGGTTGGAAATGGGTCAGAAAAAGTTGCCCGTAGGAACATTTGCCTGGAATGAAGCTGATCTCTGTTTTCAAAGGCAGGAGAGCGAAACAAAACACACTTTGCTTTAAACGCTGCCTTTTCATGCCTCGGTGGCAACTCCGAACGTGGAGGCCCCGGGGAGCCTTTGGCCAGCACGGGGTGCTCCTGGCACCAGCACACTCCTGGTGTGATCAGGCTCCCCTGGCCCATGCCTTTGCCACCCTGGAGCTCACCTGGGGTGTTTGTGTCCCAGGGGATGGCCAGTGGCAGTCCCTGGCTGATCCCTGCCTGTTGGCATCACTTTGCAAACGGGACAGGGGCACAGGCAGACGTTCCAGGAGCTTTTTATTTTTTCATTCTGGCATCAGCCTCATAGACACAAGAGGTGGCACACAGCTCATGCCTGCGCTGACAACCCGAAATCTCTTGGTTACAGAACACTCTTAAAAGTTTTTCAGCCAGCAGCATCCTTCTAAAGTTTACAGTCACTAAGAAGCACACGTGCAGACAATACTCGCTTGAGTGTCTTGTAATAACAATGCACAATATTCCGTTGTTAAGCTTAAAACTTCAGTGTCTTTGCTAAGCAGCTTCAAGACTTCTCTGAGCCAGACCTAGAAACACTACCCCTTGTTTCATTGCCCTTGCAGTCCAGATAATTGCATCTTCTTCTAACTAAAGAAGAAACTAAACAAACTGCTTTTACAGTTGCAGCTGCAAAACCTAAAAAAACCCTAAAACCTTTCCTTCATTTCCGAAACCTATTTTTCTCGCTCAACCTGAAAGCCCTCTCCCCTTTTTTTTTTATTTTTTTTTTCCCCCTGCATTTCCCACACCCCCCTGACCCGCGTGGGCGCCGGCAGGGAGGGATGATCGCCCTGCTGCTCTCCATCCTCTGCCTGGTGATGATCCTCTACACGCGCCGGCGGTGGTGCAAGCGGCGCCGCGTGCCGCAGCCCCAGAAGAGCGCCAGCGCCGAGGCCGCCAACGAGATCCACTACATCCCCTCGGTGCTGATCGGGGGCCACGGGCGCGAGAGCCTGCGCAACGCCCGCGTGCAGGGCCACAACTCCAGCGGCACGCTCAGCATCCGCGAGACGCCCATCCTGGACGGCTACGAGTACGACATCACCGACCTGCGGCACCACCTCCAGCGCGAGTGCATGAACGGCGGCGAGGACTTCGCCAGCCAGGTCACCCGCACGCTGGACTCGCTGCAGGGCTGCAACGAGAAGGCTGGCATGGACCTCACGCCAGGTGGGCACGGGGTGAGATGGGTCCTCTCTCCGGCTGGTCTGCTCCCCGCGGTTCCCTGCGTGTGTTTTCCCGTCGGCGTTTTCCCCGTTTCTCTGGGTTTTCGTCGGGTGTGGGGTGTTGGAGGTCCGCTTGTTGCCTTTTCCCTGGTCTGAAAATTAAGTCTGGTCTTAAAATTTCCCTGGTCTAAAAATTAATCCCACGGTTGATGGGGAAAAGGGGTTATTTCAGGATCCTTGGGTGCAGCACTCGGTCCAGGTGGAATGCCCCGAAAATGCACGCACATCCCGTCACACCGAAATACACACAATTATAGGCCTTGCAAAATTCCCCAGTGAGAGGCTGGAGTGAAGCCCTCGTTGTGAGGAACCTTCCCCCTGGCTGGGCCTGGCTGAGGTTCCAAAATGTGTTCTGGAGAGGCCCTTGGTGTCTGGGGCTCCCAGGATGTTTGCTCTCCTGGTTTAACGGTGCCGTGGGGCTGAGCTGAGTTCTCAGCCTTGGGGAGTGACAAGTGTGGGGCTAAAAGCACTGAGAATGCATCAAACTATATAAAAGGGGTATAAAAGAAAAAGCAAAAAATCCTTCTGGCATCACCCTGAAGGCACTTCCTTTGCTGGGAGCCAGTTGAGAGCAGTTCCTGCCCAGTGGGATGTGGCTGGGACAATGCAGTTTGTGTGGAAAGGCTGTGGTTCCCGTGGCCTGACAGAGAACCAGGATGGGGTTCCCCCTGTGCTATTCTGTCCTGACCCCCAAACTTGCCTCCTGTATCCTCAGATTCCCAGTGTCTTCTCCAGGTGAGGTTTTTAGTAGCAAAATGATACTTGCCGTCAGGATGATTAAGAGTTAATGCTGCCTTCTGATCGACAACAGGGATTCTTTGAGGCTTATAACAAACCCATTCTTTGGCCATATCACTAACTGAGCCATCCAGCTAGAGCCTTCTCAACTGAGACCTAGTTTGGGAAGATCATGGTGTGGTGCCTAAAGCTCTCCTGTCGAGTAGGTGACGGGGATTTCCAACATTGAGAGAGAGAGGGAGAGGAGAGGAGGCTGCTGTGCTGCTTTAAGTTGTTTTATTCTTCTGAAGATGAGAGTCCAAGGCCTAAAAGTCTGAGCAAAAGCAACAGCAAAGCAGCCTTAGCAGCATGAGTTCCACAGCAGCAATATCCTAGCAGCAATTTCTTCCTAGTCTTCTACTTACTAGCTAACACACCAGGATGTGCATCATATTTATAAATTAACCAATCAGTATAAGACATGATTCTAACTCTACTTTTCTAAACCCATCAAAACTTAATTCTGATTTATGAAAATAGTTGTAAGTCTTACACAAATCCTACATAAAATTTACGCATGTAGTCTGTATCAGTTCTTTTTGTTTAGGTACACAACTCACCTAGTCTAGAAAATGCCATGTAATGTAACAATGTTTGTATTTCATGTAAGACAAGGTACTCTGTGAAAGGTGGCACTGCTATACTAAAAAACTAGGTTTAAGGTCTTTTCAACTCGACTAATACAGCTTCTCAGCATTTAAGGCCCTTAAAATATATTTCTACTGCAAACTAAAGTTTATACTTCTATTCCATGTTTGCGTGACTCAGTTTCTACAGTGATTTTAATTCAATCCCCATGTTCTCACTTATTTCTGGGCCTGTAGAGCTGAGACCCAGAGGGGCTCGCATCCCAACACTCTCCTGCATACGAAGAAGTGCCCTGAGGGGCTGAGTGTCAATATCTCAGCTTTTGGCTAGTTTGATGATGGGGGCCAGTCCTCTTCAGGACTGGAGTAGCTCACGAGTGTGCACTGGGGGCAGCTCAGCTCATTGGCCTCAGCACCTCGATCACCTCAGGATGATCTGGAGATGAACCCAAGGGAGCCTTCCTCTCACCTCCCTCCCTTTTGAAAACCTTTTAAATCCCTGACATATTTAGGGATTTAAATTCAATTTCAATTCTTCCTGCTCAGGCAGCGACAACGCCAAGCTGTCCCTGATGAACAAGTACAAGGACAACATCATTGCCACCAGCCCCGTGGACTCCAACCACCAGCAGGCCACGCTGCTGTCCCACACCTCCAGCAGCCAGCGCAAGCGCATCAACAACAAAGCACGAGGTAGGGCAGTCCCTGGGGTGCAGGGGGTGCCTTGGGCTTCCACCCACCCCCATTCCAGCAGCCCAGCCTCTCCTGGGGGGGAGAAACAGGACTGGAGTTGGGTGAGAGCATGGAAAAGGGGGTTTGGCTGGGCAGAAGCAGAAAACGTGGTGCCTGCAAGGATGCAGATGATGGTGGGTTACCAAGAGGCAGAGGGTGTTTGCCCCAGTAAATATTTCAGGCTACTGGCACAGCCGTGGGGGAAAGCTGCGAGGCAACCCACGGCCGAGGGGGCCTGGCTGTGTGAGGTGGGAAGGGGAGCAGATGCTGTCCCTGCTGCACCTGGCAGATGGAGCTTCTGGTCTTGAGCGCCAGGCTTCCCCTGAAGGGTGGTGTAGGATGCCAAGGTTCGGGGTGGCACGCTGCCAACCCCTCCATGACTACACTCAGTGTCCCCTGCAGCTGGCTCAGCGTTTCTCAACCCCGAAGGGGACTCGGGGACAGAGGCAGACACCGATCCCCAGCTGACCTTCTACACGGACCCCTCACGGAGCCGGAGGCGCAGCCGAGGTGGGTGACGAGCCATGACCACCCCTTGCCTTCCTCTGCCACTGCTTCCCTGGGTTTGGAGGCTTTACATTGGCAAAAGGATGGGAACCTGAGTGTGGTAAAGATGTTGCTTTAATTCTAGGGTTTGTTCACAAAATGGTTTTTCAGAAGGTTTTTTAAGATATTATCAAGAACAGAACAGATCTTTTCTCTCTCCAGCCTATTAGCTGGAGGTCGTCTCTGAGTCTGACTGTCTGTCTGTGTCTTCAGCACAGTCTCACCAAATATGAAAACAAAACAAAGACAGAGCTCTTTCACTGGTCAAGGAAAGCACCTTACTAAAACATCTTTCATATTTACAAGTCAAGGATTTTTCCTGGGAAGCTACGAATGTTCCCTTTAGAAATGGAGTTAGATATTACAATGGAAGACGAGTTAAAAAAGGAATTGCTTTCTCCAGCTTTTTGCTGTGATCTCTCTACGATCCACCAAGGAGTCAGCACCACACCTGAGCATGATCCTGGCTGCCTCTGCTCTCTGGTGGAGTTTCTCAGCAGAGGATGAAATACATGCTGATGGTTTTGCTGGAGGCTGCTGCTGGCCACGGGTGGATATTAATGAGTGACATGCTTCAAAGGCTGGCCCGTGTGTTGCCATGCACATGCCAGCTGCACATGCAGCAGGGGATGGGGATGGGCACCAGGCAGGAGTCCTGCCCCACTGCCCTGCACCATCCCCCTGGGAGGTTTCCTCTTCCCAAGAGGGAAGTTAGTGTTTGTTTTCCCTCGCTGAGCCTCATTTGCTGGATGATGGCTTGTTTTTCTGGGAGTGGTGAGACTGGGAGGCTTTCCTTCTCCTTTAGCTGGTGCTGGGAGGCTGATTCAGGCTTTGTCTCCAGCCCATTTTTTTCCCACTCAGCTTCTTCAGCTGAAAAAGTCAAAGACCTGCGTGCCCTGAGTGGTTAGGGCTCTCTAGTGCTTTTTCAAGAGCACCCATGAGCCTGTTGTCATGACAAAATTAACCCGAGAGAAGTGCCAAGAAAGAGTGGGGAAAACCAGGATGCTGCCTGATTACCTTTCTTCCCCTCAGTATCTCTGCTCTGCTTTAAAACTCTGCTGCTGCAAAGTTCTCAGCATGCTGCAGTGCAGGGAGTGGGAGAGCCAGGGCTCTGGGGGATCCTGGTCACAGCGGGAGAGAAGGATGGAGAGTCCCATGGCAAAGGCTGCTTTGTGCTCTTCAAAATGCAAAGTTTGATTTGCTTGATGCTGGATTTCCAGGGGGTTGGGCAGGATGACTGCACCCTGAGGTGCTCTGGCTGCACCTGAAGATCTTCCCGGGTGCTGCAGGCTTCAGGTCTGACTGAGCTGCCTTGTTCCGCAGTGGGGTCCCCCCGGAGCCCTGTGAACAAGACCACGCTGACCCTCATCAGTGTGACGAGCTGTGTCATCAGCCTGGTGTGCTCCTCCCACATGAACTGCCCCCTGGTCGTCAAGATCACCCTCCATGTCCCCGAGCACCTGATCGCCGACGGTGAGCACCCCCTGCTCTCCCCCACTGCTCCCTGCCCCACTCTGTCAGGTTTAGTGGAGGAGAGGGGGGAGTGACGGACAGGATGGGCGCAGGACAGAGGGACAGGCGTGGGTGTGATGCCTTAAATGGCTCCCTAGAAACAGAGAGCAGACAGGAATAAAGGAATCAAGGAGGGATTGATTGGAAAGGCCTTCAGAGGTACACTCTGGCCTCCAGAGGCTCCTGCCTCAGTGCATCCCAACATGGACAAGGACAGCTCCCAAGTTCTTCCCACTTGGATCTCAGCATCAATTCCCCAAGCAGAAGCCAGGCAAGGATGGAATTTGCCCAAGCTTGCCCTCCTCTCCCCAAGATGATGTTTTATAGTTCTTGTTCTGGGTGTCCTTGGAGAGCAAGCTAGAGAGGCTTTGTTATGTCTATCTTAGTATAAAAGAACAGCACTGAACGAGCTCCAGGGAACTGCAGAGTGACACTGGGCAGGGCAGGGTTGGAAAAATATAAAAGTTAAAACCTAAGGCATCAGATGGAGGGCACCAGTTGTGGGACAGAGGGAATGGGCATGGGATGGAGGGTATGGGCACAGCACAGAGGGGGTGGGTGGAAGGCAGAGGTGGCTGTTATGGGATGGAGAGGGTGGGTCTGTGACAGAGGGGACTGGTGTGAGATGGAGGATACCGTGTTGGGAGCAAGGGATGGAGGGATACAGGATGGGAGAGATAGGCACAGGAGAGAAGGGATAGACACAGGGTGGAGATGGCTGCTGTGGGACACAGGGCGTGGTGCAGGATGGAGGGGATGGGCACAGGGGCGAGGAAACTATCATGGGTTGGATATGGGATTAAATGGACCATCATGGGATGAAGGACGTTGTGGGACAGAGGGATCAGACTCAGTGTGGCACCAAGGGGAGGGCTGTGGATGGAGATGGCTGCTGTGGGACAGAAAGGAAAGGCACAGGATGTAGGGAGCTGTTGTGGGATAGAGAAGACAGGTATGGGATGGAGGGGGCTGCCAAAGGGCAGACAGGAGGGGCACAGGAGATAGGATTCCCTGAGACAGAGGGGACTGTCTCAGGGTGGAGGGAATGGGCAGGGGATGGAGGGATCCATCCTGAGATGGGGGGTCCATTATGGGATGCAGGGGACCATCGTGGGGCGGAGGGTACAGCAGCAGGGTGCTGGCACTGACTGCCCTTGTCTCGGAGGCAGGAAGCCGGTTCATCCTGCTGGAGGGGAGCCAGCTGGATGCCAGTGACTGGCTGAACCCGGCACAGGTCGTCCTCTTCTCCCAGCAAAACTCCAGTGGGCCCTGGGCCCTGGACCTCTGCGCCCGGCGCCTCCTCGACCCCTGCGAGCACCAGTGTGACCCCGAGACTGGTAAGTGCTCTCGAGGCTGGGCTGGGACTGTGGGCTCACCTCTGCCTCCTCAACCCATGGGAAGGTGCTTCCCCACCTTCTCCGTGTGCAGTCTGGGGCTGCTGGGTGCCCTGGGGTGGCTGCAGGGTGCACTGGGCAAGGGAGCACATGGGAAACCTTCCCAGGAGTGCTCTCCCACGTCCCTCTCCTCCCTGTCTCCTTAGGGGAGTGTCTCTGCTATGAAGGTTACATGAAGGACCCCGTGCACAAGCACCTCTGCATCCGGAACGAGTGGGGGACGAACCAGGGGTGAGTGCCCAGGCTTGGAGGGTCCTGGCACCAGCTGCTGGGCTTCCACAGTGGGGCTGTGGTACCTTCTTGGATGGCAGGGTTAGAGGCACCTGGGTGAATTGTAAGGTCAGCACAAGGCTGGGCTCTGCAGCAGCTCTGCGGGAGGCGAGGATTTCTTTGAAGTTCCTTTGAAATTTCTTCTCTGTTCTTCGAAATAATCAGGAATGATGTAGAAGAGGCCAGAGTCATATTTTAGAGTGAACACCTAAAGAGAAGATCGAGGTTGTTCCTCCCCCTGCTGCCTTGTGCTCACTGTCCCGGGCATCCTGTGCTTTGTGGGGCTTTCCTTTTGGGGGTGTGAGGCACCAGAGGAGGGCTGAGGTCGGGCTGAGGTCCCCACTGAAAACTGGGAAGGCGAGATGCTTTGATGCTGTGGCTGGGCGAACAGAGGAGTCACTGCCTGCCCCAAGCCTCACACCCTGCAGGTGCTAGGGGAAATGTTTCGGATGTTCCAGCAGCAATTTGGTGGTGGATTCCAAAAGTTCCCATCTCCCTGTTGTCAGTGTTTCTTTGCAAATGGGACAGGGGCCCAGGCAGACATTCCAGGAGCTTTTTTTATTATTTCATTCTGGCATCAGCCTCATGTACACAAAAGATGGTACACGGCTCACGCCTGCACTGACAACCTGAAATCTCTTGGTTACAGAACATTCTTAAAAGTTTTTCAGCCAACAGCATCCTTCTAAAATTTACAGTCACCAAGAAGCACATGTGCACCTGTTACAGACAATGCTCACTTGTATGTCTTGTAATAACAATGCACAATATTCCATTATTAAACTTAAAACTTCAGTATCTTTGCTAAGCACATTTCCTGCAGCTTCAAGACTTCTCTGAGCCAAACCTAAGAACACTAACCCTTGTTCAATGTCCTTGCAGTCCAGATAATTGTGTCTTCTTCTGCCTTCTGGCTTTTGCAGTTGCTGCTGAACCTAAAATCTTTGCTTTATTTCTGAAACCTATTCTTCTCACTCAGTCTGAAAGCCTTCTCACCTTTTGCATTTCCCACACCTGTGACCCTCAGGGGGGTGCACCACCTGCCCCTCAGCACTCAGGGGTCTCTGACATGCAGCTGGAATGGCTTTTTTTTTAATCCCCTCACCTCATTATGCCGCAGCTGGGCTGCGTGGGGGCTGTTCCCCTGGCAGGGATTTGCCTGTTTGGGGATGTGTGGTGCTTAGGAGCATCTCAGAGAGGGCTGGAAAGAGCCCACAGCCACCCATGACCACACATGGCTTTTGGGCCAGCCTCTGCCTCCATCACAGCAGCGTGTTGGGCCCTGCACCTTTGCAAAAAGCAAATTGGAAAATGACTTTGTCCATCGAGGCTAGTAATAAAAATGGATAAGCATCGTGGAGAAACATTTGCTTCCTGAGCCTCCTCTCTGCCTTTTCTCTTGAAACAGGATTCCTACCTGGTCAGGGTACATCTTGTCTTGGGTTTCTTCTTATATACCAGAGTCGGCTATGACAAATTATGTGCAGCATTTCCAAAATATTTTTCTGTTTGGGGCGGAGAAACCTGGCAGTTCTCTTTTTCCCCGAGGTGCAACACAGCCCTAGGCCATGGTGGGGCTGTCAAAGTCCTTCTGCCCTTCTCTGGGCTCTCGAGAAGGCTCCAGTGCTGCAGCATCACCACCCTTACAAAACTCTCTCAAGCCACCTGAAATCGGGGCCATTTTGTGTTTCTTCCTTGAACTTGTCAGATTTTTCTTTCACAAGATGGTAGCAGCTGAAACCACACTTCACCATCCCTACCTGCAGCTGCCACTATTTTTAGGGGCTCTTGAAAGGATGTTCACACTCAGCATCGTGGTGCTGAGGGCAGCTTGGTGTTTAATGGGAGTTTTTTTTCCTCCTCTGCTGCCTGTTCCTGATGTCCAGGTGCTGCTTAGTGCAGCTCTGCCTGGAAGGGCTTGTGGTGCTGGAGATCTCTTCTACATGAACCTTTGGCCTCCACAAGTTCAGGGCTGTGATGAAGTCCCTTCAGCCTAGCAGAACCATCTCGTTCAGAGCCTGTTTAGCTGAACAACTTGTAGCTGTGAGCTGGTGTTTATGTATTTTGGGGTGGAGGTTGAGCTGCTCTGCTGTCTTTAGCTGGGCTCACCAGCTTGCCCCCAGCTCCAGCCCAACCAGGTGGCCTCCAGGCTCACCCCAAAGAGATGCCTGCAAATCTTCTGCTCTCTCCCTGCATCCCAAGGTGAGGTCAGCTGTGCCTGCATCATTTCTGACCACTGTTTGTCTAACAGGGTCTGAACCCTCCAATACTGGAACCATGTGCTGCTGCCACAGGTCAGGCCCTTGCTCCACAAAGCAGGATTTGCCAAATCCCTCGGCAAACTCGGGAGTGACATGTTCTGGATATGACCTCCTGTGCTTTCCCAGGGCAGCCTTTTTATCTGAAAACTCCCTTTGGTTTCGCTGGTTTTGCCTCTGGTTTGTTTTTATTTGCAGTGATGACAGGCAGGCTCGGTGTCTGCTCACTCGGCAGCAAATCTGATTTTGCTCACGAAGGGGAGCTCATCTTTGTGCTTTGCTGGTGATGGCAGTGAGAAGCTTTTTGTGTTGTGTGTATTTCGGGTGCCAGGCTGAGATCCACGCCTCCTCACTGCATCTTTTACCCAACGTGCCCGGACCCTAAACCTCCTTCAGTTTTTCAGAAACTCAAATCTTTTTGATCATGGGTAGCAGATACATTTGATCAGCTGCTTTTTTTTTTCT
>VZTN01037495.1:71544-102344 GCA_013400515.1 Erpornis zantholeuca | reverse complement strand
GGAGGGTGGGGAGAGGCATCGGCAGCTGAAACCCGATCAAAGCTGTTGCAAAGCAAAGGAAACTTGGGGAGGAGCCGCCGTGGGCCTCGGTGCTCTCTGCTCTTCTTCATCACCAAGGTCTGGGTGTCTAAAAACAAAAAAATCATGAGAGGAAGAAAGATAACTGATATTGTACAATCTACAACAAGACCCAGGCACTGGGTCTTCATGGGTCCCCACTTCGGTGTCCTGGCGTGCAGGAGGGGTGCAGGTGCCCTGGGGATGCTCTGGTCTGTTCACCCTGGGCCTGTGTTGCCTTTTCCTGGTCATAAAATTAAAACCAAAACACGGTTTATGGGGAAAAAGGGTTTTTTACCTGGGTATTTATTTTGGGATCCTTGGGTGCAGCACTCGGTCCAGGTGCAATGCCCTGAAATGCACACAATTCTAGGCCTTGCTAATTAGCACATCTATCAAAGATTCCCCAAGGAGAGGCTGGAGTGAAGCCCTCATTGTGAGGAACCTTCCCCCTGGCTGGGCCTGGCTGAGGTTCCCAAATGTGTTCTGGAGAGGCCCTTGGTGTCTGGGGCTCCCAGGATGTTTGCTCTCCTGGTTTAACGGTGCCGTGGGGCTGAGCTGAGTTCTCAGCCTTGGGGAGTGACAAGTGTGGGGCTAAAAGCACTGAGAGTACATCCAACTATAAAGAAAAGGCAAAAAATCATCCTGGCACCACCTGAACTCCTGAGGTGGCAGGGAAGGGGTGGGATGGCAGGGAAGGGGTGGGATGGTAGGAAAGGGGTGGGATAGCAGGTGCAGCTCCATGCCAGCCAGCACTTGGGGCTGGTGCTTTGGGGTTCGGCGTGGCCACCCTCGTGCTGTGCACTGGCTGGGAACCCCGAAGAGCACAGAAGGTCAGGGAGCCAGATGTGAAGTCACCTATTTCAGTGTGCAACCACCGACTGCTTTCTCCTGCAGCAGCATTTCACTCACGCTCCCGTGCAGCAGCTTCCCGTGCTTTCCACAGAGACCCTCTCCTGCAGCCCCTCCAGCCTCCTGCCAGCTCCCCTCAAACCAGGTTAGCCCATGGTGGCCTCATCCTGCCAGCCCTGGGCTTATCCCCCATCCCACCCACCTTGTCTGGAAGAGTTTTGCAGGCAGTGAGGAGCAGCTGGAGCACAGTTCTTGATGCGAGAAGTCAGTCTGGCCTCATCCCCTGGGGGCTGCAATTGAAGCGTGGCCGGGGCTCTGCTGAGCTGCTTCAAAGCATCACCAGCAGTGCCAGGTTTGGAGGGCTGAGCAGGTGTTTTGTGAGCTTCCATCCAAGCCCAGATGTGGAGCAAAGCATCCAGATGATGGTCCATCTGGAAAAGCCAAGAGGCTTAGGACCGTCCTGGGGGTGCACTGGCAGCACTTTGGCCTTGGGACCTTGCTGACTGAGTGTGGGGACTTTGCTGGTTCTCAGGTGCCCTGGTAATCCCCCATGTTGTTGTTTCAGATGCCTGCCTGTGTGCCAAGGCTTGCAGGGAGCTGAGAGCTGTCATTTCTGGCCCATTTAATCCAACCCAACCAGCTGCAGAGCTGCTGATCTGTCCCACTTTTCTCTTCTGTGAGCTCTGAAGACCATGCAACTAAAATGCCCACCAAGAACAACCCAAACCAGAGCAGTGAGGTGCCTCCAGTGATCACAGAAAGCCTGGGGGGAGGCAGCTGTGTGGGGAGGGAGAGAGACTTCCATGTGGGCAGGGAGACATCCCTGTGGATGTAGCTAAAGGATGAACATTGCATTTAAGGGGCTTTTTTTTTTTTTTGACCCCAAGTGAGAGAAAATTGTGGCAGGCTGGGGAGGTGCCACACAGTCCCTTCCTGGAGGACAGGAACCTCTTCCCTGGATCAAAGCCATCAGCAGGGATGGCTTACCAGGGCAGGTGGGGTTAGGACCAGGGGTCATGGGTTCAAACTGACAGAGGTTTGATTAGATATTCAGATGAAATTCTTCCCTGTGAGGTTGGGCAGGCCCTGGCACAGGGTGCCTAGAGAAGCTGTGGCTGCCCCTGGGTCCCTGGAAGTGTTCAAGGCCAGGCTGGATGGAGCTTGGAACACCCTGGTGTAGTGGAAGAGGGGTGGAATGATCTTTAAAGTCCCTTTCAGCCCTGGCCGTTCTGGGGCTCCATGATTACAAGACTTCGAGCCGCATTTGGAAATTGCATCCCGGGTGGACACAACGTGGCCTTGGCTGCTGATTTCAACCTCCCAGGTGGGTCCCAACACACAGGCTCCACGTCCTGTTGGCATCCAGGGGCTCCCAGACGTGCCACCGGGCGGAGGTCTGGCAGTGCACGTGCCCCAGCACCAAGCTGTGCCAAGAGCAGCCCTCCACCACCACTTTTCCACCCGAGCTGATGGGGAACAATACCTCGGGCTGTAGAAAGGAGACAGACCTGGTTTTCCAGGGCCTTTCCACAAGCCACTCACATCCATGGATTTCCTCAGAAGGCTTGTTTATTAATATCAAGAAAACAGAACAAATCTTTCTCCCTCCAGCCAGGTTAGGTTGGAGGGATTGTCTGTGTCTGTGTCTCACAGCATCAGAAGGGAATGCACAACAAGAGCAGAGAGGAGAACTTCCATTGGTCAAGGCAATCACCTTACCATAAACATTTCTCCTATTTACCTTCTTTCATCAAACCTTTCTCCTGGGAAGCTGCAGAGCTCCCCTTAGCCATGGTTTTCAGGACAAGTTAACAAAACTTGCATTTCTCCAGCAATTTCTCTGAAATTTCTCAAAAACCCCACTACCAAGTCACAGCCACATCGGGGGAACAATACCTCACTTCCATGCAGCCTCTGCCTTTGTTCCCGGCCCCACATGCTCCTCAGAAGCAAGAACAAAACCCCTCTGCGGGGAGGTGGAGGCGTGGAGCATCCGAGGCGTCGGCGAGACACGAGGAGCACATCTCTTTCTGGCCGAAGCTGACCTCGTTCGAGGCAATCCGATCCGTGGGCTGAGTGTAATCCCCAGCTCCCAGCAGGCTGGGCAGGAGGATGGTGTTGTATCCCAAGGGAGGAATGAGAAGGAGCACTGTAATCCCACAAGTCAGGATTTCTTTATTATTATTATTATTATTTTCATCCTTGCTGAAATGGCTTCGGATTAGAAATTAAAGGGCTCGTGCAGGAGAGCTGTAATTGCCTCTGGAGAAAATCCCTGGCGCCTGACACTCTGAATTTTAGCAGCAGTGATGCGATGGGATGGAAAATCTCCTCCTCTCCCCAGCTCTGAGCTCTTGCAAAGGGGATTTGGAGTTTTTTAGGGTTTGGGAGCGGGGTTCATGTTGCCTGATTCGAAGCTCACCAGGGTTGGGTCTCTTGTCAGTCTTGCTCTGCAAGTGATGGTCTGGCAGCAGGGGCAAAGCTGTCGTGGCCAGGGTGTCCCACTGAAAGGAACTCTTAGCACCTCATCAGTCATCACCAGGCATGGAGGGGATGGGTCCATCAGCTCTGCAGCCTCCTGCTTGGCTCTGAGCCTTGTCCTCCGGTCCCCTTTGCAAAGCTGCCCCTCCTGGAGCACTGAAACACTTGGGTAATAAGGCAGGTGGTGAAGTCCCAGGCTTGACGAGCAAAAGCCAGAGAGGGTCCAGCTGCGGTTTGGCTTTCTTTCTGCAGGTCAGGAACTGTGATGGGAATCTCTAAAACAGGACCAGGCAGGTGGCACCAAGCATGGAGGACACATCTGGAGTGCGCTGTACCCCGAAATAACAGATGCAGTACACCACTGGCCTTATTGGCAGCTTGGGGCTGGGATGAGAATCTGATGTTGTAGGGACCCCAAGTTGAAGATCTCAGATCTGAGGCTATTTTATCCCCTTGGCTTGCTTTGAGTCATCCTACCCTAGGACCCTCGTGCATGTGAGCTGGGGGCTAAGCAGGGGAAGCATTTTGGGCTCTGAGTGGCAGTGGGGACACGAGGCTGGTGTGATGCTGATGGGTTTCTTTTCCAGGCCTTGGCCCTACACCATCTTCCAGCGTGGCTTTGACTTGGTGCTGGGCGAGCAGCCCTCTGACAAGATTTTTCGGTAAGTGGCGAAGGCAACCTGCTTAAGCACATTTTGGGGCTTAAATACGAGTCGTGCAGGTAGCCCAGCTGGCAGGGCTGGGCACAGCTGTCCTGTGCCACCTCCTGGGGCGTGTGAGTAGGGCTGGGAAGATGCCCCTGCAGCTGCCACGTGGGTGCTGGATACCCAGCAGTCAGCTCCCCTGAAGGAGGGTTTCTACAGAAAATGAAAGTGCCTTTGTTTTTTGGTTTTTTTCCTTTAAATTACTTAAGTTACACGCGATTTTTGGGAACCATTGGGTGTTATTTGGAGGAGCCACCCCACTTTACACCTTAGTTGGGGCTGGCACCCCTGCAGGGCAGCAGGGAGGCTCAAGGGCTTGGTTTTTTGGGCAGAGACAACCTTCCAGGCTCAGCATTTTCCCCCCTGTGCCCTGCTCTCCACGGCAGGTTCACCTACACCTTGGGGGAGGGCATGTGGCTGCCCCTGAGCAAGAGCTTCGTCATCCCACCAGCTGAGCTGGCCATCAACCCCTCGGCCAAGTGCAAGACTGACATGACGGTGATGGAGGATGCCGTGGAGGTCAGGTAGGTGCCAGGGCAGGGCGAGGGAGTTCAGGAGGGGTTTCAGCGGATAGAGCTGGGATCCCCATCCCGCGTTCTGCCGGTGGAGATTAGTACATCCATTAACCTGCCCCTGTTTAGTGCCTGCAAAGCAGAGCCTTTGGCAGCATTCCTCCTCATCTCAGTGGCTCCTGCATCCTTCTAAAAGCTTGGCTGCCATCCAGTTTGCTGTCAGCCCGAGGAAAAGCTCCTGAAAAAGCGGCCGCGGTCGTGCACGCGTCCTCAGCGCCTCGCTGAAGCAGCGACGCTTCTCCTCTTCCTCTCCCTCGCAGGGAAGAGCTGATGACCTCGTCCTCCTTCGACAGCCTGGAGGTCCTGCTCGACTCCTTTGGGCCCGTTCGCGACTGCTCCCGGGACAACGGAGGCTGCAGCAAGAATTTCCGCTGCATCTCGGACCGCAAGCTGGACTCGACAGGCTGTGTGGTGCGTGGCCCTGGGGACCTGCCAGCCTCCTTGCTGTGGGCGAGGAAAGGGAGGCCAGAAAGGGAATCCTTCCTCCCTTCCTGTTGCCTGGGGGTGGATATGTTGAGGTGGATTTTGCAGCAGGAAGATGTTTCTGGGCTGGCATCGCCTCTGTTGCTGCACTCACACACACAAGGCAGTAAGAGTCCATCTGTTTGTTGGCTCTGTGGGAGCCTCCCCATCACTCACGTGTGTGCCCTGTCACCACCAGGGCTGCTCTGCCCCAAAAAGGGTGTCTGTGGGGCTGGGGTGCACTGCTGCCATGTCACCAGAGCTGGGCACTGAGGCTGTGGGTGTGGAAGAGACAGTGGGTGTGGAACAGTGGGTGTGGGCAGCGCTGCTTTGTCCATCACTGGGGCTGGGTTGCTGGTTGGTACCAGCGCATTGCCTTGCTGGGGGATGGCTCAGAGGGCTCCCACCTCTGGGGTTACACTCCTGAGGGCTGCAAAGAGGCTTTGGTGCAGGAGGAATGCCTGCAGCCGTGGGTGGTGCTGCTGGCTGTCCTTCCTGCAGCCCCTGAGCTCTGCTCAGGCCACGATTTCCAGTGGAGAGTGATGCCGGAGCCCTGCCCTCCACCTCAGCCCCAGAGACAGATTTCTTCCCAGGGGTTTTCACCTCTTACTTCCCCCACCCTGCTAGTGCCCGACAGGACTGAGCCCCATGAAGGACGGCACGGGCTGCTACGACCGCCACGTCGGCGTGGACTGCTCCGATGGCTTCAACGGGGGCTGCGAGCAGCTGTGCCTGCAGCAGATGGTGCCCCTGCCCGAAGATCCCCTGCTCTACAACATCCTCATGTTCTGTGGGTGAGCCACCCGTCACCTCCCTGGCCACGGGGATGCCCCCAAGGTGCTCATCGCTGCTGCGGCCTCCCTGAGGGTTGGGGAGGAGAGGCCTCCTTGTAGGGTTGGGATGGAGAGGCCTCCTCTGTTCCTGTGGCTGTCCCTGCCATGGGGAGCTGCAGCTGATATGATGCCTTAGATGGGTACCTAGAAACAGACTGGACAGGAATAAGGGAATAAAGGAGGGATTTATTTGAAAGGCCTTCAAAGGTCACACCCTGGGGGTCCAGAGGCTCCTCTACCTCAGTGCATCCCAAGATGGACAGCAAGTCACGAGTTCTTCACTCTTTTATAGGTTTGGTCCATTTGCATATCAGCATAAATTGGCCAATTAAAACTTTAGCTAATGATGTAATTCCTTGAAGTTTGCCATTTCTTCTCCCCAAGATTGTGGTTTGCAGTTGTTGGGCCTAGGAGGGTCTGGGTGTCCTTGGAGAGCTGGAGAGGCTTTGTTGTGTGTGTGTGAGCATGAGAGAGCAGCACTGAACGAGCTCCAGGGAACTGCAGAGTGACACTGGGCAGGGCAGGGCTGGAAAAAACATAAAAGATAAAACCTAAGGCATCACCTCGTGCTGGCTCCCCAGGTGCATCGAGGACTACAAGCTGGGCACGGACGGGCGGTCGTGCCAGCTGATCTCGGAGTCGTGCCCTGAGGTGGGCGACTGCGGCGAGCCCCGCGAGCTGCCCATGAACCAGACGCTCTTCGGGGAGATCTTCTATGGCTACAACAACCACTCCAAGGAGGTGGCACCGGGCCAGGTGCTCAAAGGGACATTCAGGTGAGCTGCAGATGTGGGGAGGGGACCTCAGCCTGGGGCTGACTGCCTGGTCCATCCATGTCTGGCTTCGCCTTGCAGAAGATGGAGGGGCTGGTGGGCAGGGCGCATCTGACACTTTCCATCAAGAGCAGACATCTTTTCAATCCATGCCTGAAGGAAAGGAGAAGTGCCAGGTGGTTTTTTTGGGATGGGTCACTTGCTGGTGGGGATGATCCCAGGCATTTCTGCTGTCCTCCAACCTTGCTCTTCTCTCTGTAATCAACCTGCAGGCAGAACAACTTTGCCCGGGGCCTGGAGCAGCAGCTGCCGGATGGGCTGGTGGTGGCCACAGTGCCCTTGGAGAACCAGTGCCAAGAGGAGCTCTCTGACCCCACGCCCGACCCTGAGTTCCTCACTGGTGAGTGAGTCCAGCTGGATCCATGTCTCTCCCAGCTGGACAGCTTCAGCACCTGAACCTCCCACAGGTTATATCTTCTGTGGGATGTATCTAGTCTGGCTTCAGCATCCTGTGCTCTGCTGCATGTAGAGGAACCAGCAGCCTAAGGGGAGGGCATTAAAAATGAAGGAGAGGCAAAAATCCCATAAATTAATTGTGGGATGTGAAAGCTCGAGCATCTCTCAAATATTTGGGGCATTTACAAAAGAATTTTTCTTCCTTTTTTTTTTTTTTTGAAGGCAAAAAATGTTTTCCAGTTATCTTTGATTTCTTTGCTGATGTAATGAAGCTTTCAAAACCCAGTGCCACCAAACCAAGATGTTTTGGTTTGCTGTGCCAAAGCATCGTGGGCCATGAGTGATAGGTCATGGTGGGTTCCTAAACAGCCTTCAAGGATCTGCCTTTTCTCCACCAGTACCTATAAATAGCCTTTGTTTCCTCAGTGTTTGTTGCTGCTGGCTGAGATGGCCCAGACACTGAGGAGCTACTAAGCACAGGATGTGGCTAGTAAGGTGTTTTGGTCTCTTGTGCATTCCCTTTGTCTGGCAGAGCTTCCAGGAGGATTTTGGGGAGCACCCATGGCCTCTATCCAGGATCTGGTGGATGCTGATTGCCCTGGCAGGGTGCATGGCAGCAAAGGTGTGGCTGCAGGCAGGTTCAGCAGGGAGGAGGGTGCCAGGGGGGCTGAGCTTCTCCTGGAGACCTGGATGGGGAGGTCACTCCTGCTTCCCTGGGGATGCTCAACCCTGCCTGGAGATGCTGGAGGACTCCTGCCTGTGACATGGTGACGTGGATGTAAGGAAGGCACTGCCACCACAGCCCCAGCACCACGGCAGTGCCAGTGGGGCTGGGACTTCACTGGCAATTATGCTGGGGAGGCAAAAGCCAGTAAATGATCCCATTCATTTCCTGCTGCTCTGCTGGCTTTGTGGCTGATTAAGGGGGAGAAAAAAAAAAAGGAAACGAAGTAAAATTTTCTCTGCTCGTCAGAAGCAGATCTGGATATCGCTGTGAATACATGAGAGGCAGAGCTGCTGAGTAAGGAAGGGCTGTTTTTCCATAAACACTTTGCAGGGAAGAGCAAGGCTTTGAAGCTGTCGGCAGCAGCCAGCGCTGAGGAGAGAGGCGCTGGAAGGCAAAGGATCTTATCCTGCTTATACTCTGCCTTCAGTTCTTGCTGCAGAGGGGGGGGATGCCTGCTGTTATCCTCCTGAACTCCTGCTGGGTGCCTGTTTAGCAGCAGAGTTTGCTGAGAGGAGGAGTGACGTCCTGGCTGTGCAGCACCGGAGATGCCGGGGAGGAGGGGGCCTGTGCCCGCATCCTGCTGTGCCACTCCAGGGATGCTCTGCTCACCCAGCTCAGAGCCCTGAGCACCCTCCAGTTCCCTTGCTGGGGCTTTGCCTGAGGCTCAGTGGCCTCTCTGCCCCTCTGCTCATGGAAGCTGGGCTGCCATGGGCCTTAGGCAGGAGTGAGTGGCCACCCAGCCCGGGTCTGAGTGAATTTCTGGCTTCTGCAGCTCACAGCTAAATGGCTGAAGAACGGGATGTCATTGAAGGAGAAGGACAAGCCCTGGGTCCTGTTCAGCCCCAGCATTGCCATAATGTCCTGAGGGGACATTAGCATCAGCAGGCCAGCGATTTCCCCGTCCATCTGTTGCCCACTCAGCTCAGTCCCAGACAAAGGGGACCCAGGGCTCCTTGGCCGGTCGCACTCGGGCACGCGTGGCGTGACGGTGACCGTGCCCAGGCCTGCAAACAGCTCATTAGACAGCGCAGCTCTCATTAGTGGCATCATTAGCACACCTGGGCATGCCTTGGGAGTGGGCACTGGGAAGGAAGCAGGAGGGGATGCAGGGGGAGGCTCATTATCTCCCAGCGCAGGATGAAACAAGCCTACGTGTTTCCCTTCAAAGCCATCATTCTAATTGCTGGGCACCACCTGACCCCCAGCTCTGCATGCCTCCCTGGGGGCATGTGGTGTGTACACAGTCCTTTCTCCTGGCTTCTTCCCACCTTGCTGGCTGTGTTGCTCCAGGCACAAAGGGCTGCAGCCATCCCCGTGCTGGGGTATGGCTAGGCAGTGGTGCCCAGGCCCTGTGTCCTTTCTCTGGCAGGGATGGTGAACTTCAGCGAGGTGTCTGGGTACCCCCTCCTGCAGCACTGGAAGGTGCAGTCTGTCATGTACCATGTCCGGCTCAACCAGATGACCATCTCCCAGTGTAAGTGTGCAGGGATGGGGGGAATAAGGCTGATACCAGGATGATTTTTTTGGCTTTTCTTTTATACCCCTCTTACATATCCTTTTATATAGTTTTATGCATTCTCAGTGCTTTTAGCCCCACACTTGTAACTCCCCAAGGCTGAGAACTCAGCTCAGCCCCACGGCACCGTTAAACCAGGAGAGCAAACATCCTGGGAGCCCCAGACACCAAGGGCCTCTCCAGAACACATTTTGGAACCTCAGCCAGGCCCAGCCAGGGGGAAGGTTCCTCACAACGAGGGCTTCACTCCAGCCTCTCATTGGGGGATCTTTGATAGATGTGCTAATTAGCAAGGCCTATAATTGTGTGCATTTTGGGGCATTCCACCTGGACCAAGTGCTGCACCCAAGGATTCTTAAATAAATACCAAGGTAAAAACCCCTTTTTCCCTTAAATTTTAAGACCAGGGAAAAGGCAATGCCAAAGCAGGAGGGAGAAAGGATGGCAGGAGGTGACACAGCCTTCTGCTGGCGGGTGATGGGCTCAAAGGTTGGTTGCCCATTGCAAGTGTGCAGGGAGGTGGCAAGGGCTTGGTGGGCTCTGGGAACAGGGCATCTCCTCCATCTCCCTCCCAGCCTTCAGCAATGCACTCCACTCTCTGGATGGAGCCACCTCCCGTGGAGATTTCGTGGCGCTGCTGGACCAGTTTGGCAACCACTACATCCAGGAGGCAGTGTACGGCTTCGAGGAGTCCTGCTCCATCTGGTATCCCAACAGGCAGGTCCAGCGGCAGCTCTGGCTGGAGTATGAGGACATCAGCAAAGGTAGGAGCCCTGCTTGTCCTTGGGATAAGGGCACTCACAGCCATCCCATGGGAGTGGGGACTGTGTCCCACGTCATTGTCCTGCTCACACCCTGCTCTCCTTCGGAGTCGGCCGAAGGATTCCCACAGATTGCAGCAGGCACTTGTCCAGCTCAAAAAGAAAGATCAATACCCACAGCCCCAGGGAGATGGAAAACAAGTGCACCAACCCCACCAAGCCATCCTGCCCCATTCTGGACTTAACTGTTGTCTTTAATCTCGTTCTTCCCTTCCTTTTCTCTCTGCCACATCTACTCTCTTCTGCTCACATCCCACGGCCAGAATTTTCTCCCTCCAATGTGTTCCCTTCTCCTGGGCTGTCACCGCTGTGCTTTTAGTGCCTGGGTGTAGGGTTTGGTTTATAGTTATAAAAGTGGTTTTTATACACTTTTTTTGGGAGGTTCATCATGGTGCAGAGGGCCTCTGGCACTGCTGCATCCCCTCTGGCTGCAGTGAGCTGTGAGGGATCCCCAGCAGAAGAGGTGGTGCCTGCTCAGAACAGCAGCTTTACTAAAGCTGAGGCAGCCTAACTCCTGCCTGCTGCCGTCTGTCCTCAGGACCCTGGCAACCTGCTCTAGGGGAAGGTGTCCCTGCCCGTGGCAGGAGGATGGAAGGAGGTGGTCTTCAATGTCCCTGCCACTCCAGACTACTCTCAGATTCTGTGATTCTGCAATCTCCTGTGCTGGCCTCAGCAGAGCTGCCTGCAGGCGTTTTCCTGCCTGTGCTGGGCACAGTGGGGTGCAGCATCCAGGCTTGGGCAGCAAACAAGAGCCAGCTCCCAAGCCTGGATGTGGGGAATGCTGAGCAGAGATGCTGCTTTTTAGATGATCTTGGTTTGCTGCTCCTGCCCAGGAATTCCCAGGTGCAAGCAGTGTGAGCTTGGAGCTCACAGGCACCATGACTGACACATCATTTCCATCACGAAGCTTCCTAATTGTCAGTATTGGCACCAGCCTGTGGTGCTGCTCTTGCTATGTCCCAGCCACAGAGACATTTGTTATGTCCCCAGGGCTCTTGTGTGGGAAGAGCTTCTTTCAAAGCCTGAGTCTGGATCCTGTGGGCTCAGGCCTCCTGGAGTCTGGACTTTTTCACAAGCCCACCAGGAAGAGCACAGACCCGTTGCTGTTTTGGCTGTAGGCTGTCTCCAGATGTAGCACCTCTTGATTGCAAGTACTTATTTTTTTTTTCCCCTCCTGCAATTTCCTGCTCTTTGATTTTCCTGTTTGGAGGCTTTTCGGGTCTGGCAGCCTTTTTCCACCCACAATATCGCATTTCGGTTTCACTCTGGCACCTGCCACTTTTCCTCCCTTCCCTTTTTGTTTGCAAACGTCAGGGGCTGGAGATCGATTGAGAAATTGCAAGAGACAAATCATTCCCCGTCTCCTCTGCTTTTCCTCAGTGCCTGCTAAGCTGCAATTCACAGCCAGCCTAAAGTGATCCATCTCCTGCTTCCTGGGGGAGCAGAGCAACACTTTTGTGTCCCAGGTTTTGTTTTAACAGCCTTGTTCTCTCTGCAGGAGCCTCAAGGATGGGCTAGTGCTGGCCCATTTCTCCACAAATCCTTGCTGTGGGGAGATTTTCCTGTTGAGCCATGGACATGCTCCATGGTGGCTCCCCACGGGCACCAGCCCGCACCAAGCCACCACTAGCCATGGCCTGAGCCTGCCCTGGGGCTGAGGCTTTGCCTGGTCATCCTTCAGCTTCCTCCAGCCACCTTCAGTGGTCCCTCCAGGCCCCTCTTTCTTCTGTATAAACCCAGGGGCATCCTTTGGCAGGGGTTTTGTGTGCAAAGCACTGTTTCCCATCTTGGCAAGGCTCACCCTGGCAGGGTGATGCTACCCAGGGCGCAGCAGCCGTGGGCAGATTTTACCTTTTTGACTTCCTCTTGTGCCAAAACACTTCCTGCTGTGGGAATGCTGGAGAAAAGGCCACTGAGTGCAGGGTCTGGCTCGCTGCCCCTGCCTTGGGGCCACGGTGGCACCCAGTGTTGGGCATCTTTGTGCAGAGCTGGGGAAAGCACAGACCGTGCCAATGCCTTCCTGCTGCTGTGCTGTTGTCTGAGCCTGGGTTGGGTTGCAGGGTCACCTGAGGGCTGGCAGGGTAGGACCTGCTCCCCATCTCCATTTCCCTGCGTGGGGAGCCAGTGTAAGAGGGCTGGAGCGGGGCTTGGAGGGTTTGCAGCCATCTCGGGAGCTCTCTGGGCATCATGAGGCACTGGAAGGGCTTCCCTGCTCACTCTGAGCTCGTCGGTGCTGCTGACTGCAGCCCTTAGCGGGGAACAGCACCACTGCTGCTCTGACACTCTGTCTCTGGTCTCCAAAGCGCTCTGCCACTTCGGCTTTGGTTGGGATCTGAAGGAGAGGAGCGGAGCTGCAGGGCCAGGAGGGGTTTTGCAGGAGAGTGGTTCGGCAGGGGGCTTTGGTGGGGAGTCAGTGTGACGTGAAGGTGCCCAGGCAGGTCCTGCATGAGCCTCCAGCCACATGGAGGAGGCTCCCTCTCGTGGGGACCTGCTGCAAGGGTGGCCTGTCCCAGCCCAGGTGTAGGGATGGGGCTGGGGAAACTGAGGCCCTGGGAGAGCAGGGGACCTGCAATCACAGAGGCCAGAGAGGGCTTTTCACTCCTGATTCCTCCTCTGAAGACCTGTGAGCGTTTCACCCCTACAGAGCAAACAGCACTTAAGGGTACAGGGGGCTCTCCTGGGTGGCAGGCAGAGCTCCAGCCCCCTCCTATTCCATTATCAGTGGCTCAGAGCCCACCCTGGCATGTAGAAAGGAGGCAACCCTGGTTTCCCGGGGCTCTTTTACAAACTACTCATGTCCATGGATTTTCTCAGAAGGCTTATTTATTAAGAAAACAGAACAAATCTTTCCCCCTCCAGCAGGTTCAGCTGCAGGGAACATCTCTGTGTGTGTGTCTGTGTGTCTGACCGTGTCTCAGTCAGGAATTCACAACAAGAGCAGAGAGGAGAACTTCCATTGGTCATGGCAATCACCTCACAATAAACATTTCTCCTATTTAGATTCTTTCATCAAAGCTTTTTCCTGGGAAGTTACATAACTTCCCTTGGAGATAGATTTCAGGACAAGTTAACAAAACTTGCATTTCTCCAGCAATTTCTCCGAAATTCCTCAAAAACCCCACTACCACCACACTGGCATCACCTTTTTCCCCCCTCTTCCGCAGGCAACTCCCCCTCAGACGAGTCAGAGGAGCGGGAGCAGGACCCCAAGGTGCTGACCTTCCCCGAGTACATCGCCAGCCTGTCCGAGTCGGGCACCAAGCGCATGGCAGCCGGCGTGCGGATGGAGTGCCAGAGCCGCGGGCGCTGCCCCTCCTCCTGCCCGCTCTGCCACGCCGCCTCCGGCCCCGACGGGCCGGCCGAGCCCATCCTGCTGGAGGTCACCAAAGCTGCCCCCCTCTACGAGCTGGTCACCAACAACCAGACCCAGCGGGTGAGGAGCCACGAGCTGGGGGGGATGGAGTGGGCAGCGGGGGGTGGCAGGATGGTGCTGTGGTTGTCTTTGGAGGCAGCTTGCCCAGATGGCATCCGGTCGAGCCGTGGCAGCCCTTGCCCATTGGCTAGGCTGGCTCTCCATGATGTCTTAAATGGCTGCTTAGAAACAGAGTAGACAGGAATAAGGGAATAAAGGAGGGGTTTCTTTGAAAGGCCTTCAAAGGTCACACCCTGGGGGTCCAGAGGCTCCTGCCTCAGTGCATCCCAGAATGGACAATGACAGCTCACGAGTTCTTCACAATTTTATAGGTTTGGTCCATTTGCATATCAGCATAAATTGGCCAATTAAAACTTTAGCTAATGATGTAGTCTTGAAGTTTGCCCTTTCTTCTCCCCAAGATTGTGGTTTGCAGTTGTTGGGCCTAGGAGGGTCTGGGTGTCCTTGGAGAGCTGGAGAGGCTTTGTTGTGTGTGTGTGAGCATGAGAGAACAGCACTGAACGAGCTCCAGGGAACTGCAGAGTGACACTGGGCAGGGCAGGGCTGGGAAAATAAAAAAGTTAAAACCTAAGGCACCATCCAGGGTTGATGTGCTGAGCCCACCAGGAGCTGGATGGACACTGGCACAAGTGAGCAGGATGGGAGCTCACCTGCCCGGTGCTCAACCCCTTCTCCTCTCTCCCAGCTCCTGCAGGAGGCCACCATGAGCTTGCTGTGGTGCTCGGGCAGCGGGGATGTCATCGAGGACTGGTGCCGCTGTGACTCGAGTGCCTTCGGGGCTGACGGGCTGCCCACCTGTGCGCCTCTCCCGCACCCCATGTAGGTGTCAGCCTGGCTTTTTGGTGGGATGGCTCTGTGGAGAGGTGGCGAGGGCCAGCAGTGTGCTGGCAGGAGGTGGTGGGGCTGCCTGCCTTTATGGGATGGGTTTGCAAACAGGTGGGTGACCTGGAGATCAGGGGGAGAGCACAGAGTGCAGAGCTGCAGTGTCCTTTCTAAGTTCAGCTGAGGGCTGCAGAGCTGGCTGTGGGTCCATCCTGGTAAAGCAAGCCAGGGATTGAGTCCTTTGGACCAACAAGCTCAAGCTGGGAGGGGTGTGGATGCTGACAGGTTGGTCAGAGGAGAATTCTCAGCTTTTGCCCTTCATCTGTGAAAATCAGGTACCTCCTCACAGATCTGACAACCATGAGAGAAGTTTTCTCTGGCTGTGGAAAGAGAGTCGCTTCCCATGGCTAGAAGCTGAGAAACCTCGAGAAAGTTTTGTGAACCATCTGGGATGTTTTGAGAATATTTATCTCAATGGTATTTGTTGCTTTTGTTACCCTAATGGATTTCTCTCTAACCAACCAATTGTAGCTATTCTTGTTGCTCTCTGCTCCTGACTATGGCTGAAGAGGCAGCCAGGTCAGAGAGCAGCTGGATCTCTTTGGAGATCTCTTTGTCCTGTCTGCCTGTTTGCTATGCATGAAATACAGAAAACATTTTGCCTTCTGATAGAGTCGTTTTTATGCTGCACTGGCCAGGACATAGAGGGCAACAGAGGGGGAGTCACTTTTCTCCTGGGGTTGCTGTCCCCTGTGAGTTAATGGCTTTGAATCCCTCTTGCTGCGAGAGAGTAATGCAGAACAATTGTCCCCCAGCCTGCGTCTCTCCACCGTACACGAGCCCAGCAGCACACTGGTGGTACTGGAGTGGGGCCACTCGGAGCCCCCCATTGGGGTGCAGATCGTGGACTACCTCCTCCGCCAAGAGAAGGTCACCGACAGGATGGACCACTCCAAGGTGGAGACGGGTGAGTGGGGACTCGGCTGCTTCTCCAGGGGGAGTGGGATGGGGGCCACCGTCTTCCTCTTTGCAAAGGGGATGCTGCAACAAGTCAGATATTACATGGGAGAGAGAGCAGCTCTCCTCCTGCCTGCCACGCTGCAGAAGGGGCAGCTCCACATCACAGGGATGAACTTTCCTGGGAAAGCAATGGGCCCAGCTTCACTCCAACTTCATGCATTAGCCTCGGTCCCCCTGGGCAGCAGGCAGTGTGGCAGCAGGCACGGGCTCTCCACAGCCCCAGGGACGCCTGTGTCATTGCCAGTGGCACATCCTCCCCTCTCTCCCTAGAGACGGTGCTGAGCTTCGTGGATGACATCATCTCTGGTGCCAAGTCACCCTGTGCCATGCCAGCCCAAGTGCCTGACAGACTCTCCTCCACCATCTCCCTCATCATCCGCTGCTTGGAGCCCGACACCACCTACATGTGAGTGCCCTTGGAGCCTTAGATGGCTACCTAGAAACAGAGATTAGACAGGAATAAAGGAGGGATTTATTTGAAAGGCCTTCAAAGGTCACACCCTGGAGGTCTGGAGGCTCCTGCCTCAGTGCATCCCAAGTTGGACAACAAGTCATGAGTTCTTCACACTTTTATGGGTTTGGTCCATTTGTATATCAGCATAAATTGGCCAATTAAAACTTTAGCTAATGATGGAATTTCTCAAAGTTTGCCCTTTCTTCTTCCTAAGATTGTGGTTTGCAGTTGTTGGGCCTAGGAGGGTCTGGGTGTCCTTGGAGAGCTGGAGAGGCTTTGTTGTGTGTGTGTGAGCATGAGAGAACAGCACTGAACGAGCTCCAGGGAACTGCAGAGTGACACTGGGCAGGGCAGGGTTGGAAACATAGAAAAGTTAAACCCTAAGGCATCACTCTGTGCCACAGCTGTGGCAGTGCTGACATCCTGACTGTGATCATCCTGCCACCCTTCCCATGCTGGGCCTTGGGAGACCAGAGCTTAGTTCTTTTCTCTTCTTGTCCAGGTTCACGCTCTGGGGAGTTGACAACACAGGAAGACGTTCCAGGTCCAGTGATGTGACAGTCAAGACGCCCTGCCCTGTGGTAGATGATGTGAAAGCTCAAGGTGAGATGGGGGGAGCTGCTGGACTGCGATGCTTGGGGCTGAGAGCAGGGAGTTGCCCCTTCCAGCACATTCCTGTACACATCTGGTGTCCTGGCTGTAACATCTCCCTCACCCACGGTGGCCCAGGAGCTGCCATGGGGTGTGGAGGGCTGAGATGGGGGTGCTGCAGGAGGCATACGCCCCCTCTGAAAACAAAAGTGAATAAATTGTGTTTCGCTAACGCCACCCCATGGCACCACCCATTTATTTTCTTAATTAGACCAAACTGTGGGCAGCTAGCCTGGGCTGAGCCCAGGGAATGCCATCTAGTCTGTTGCTCCTCTGCTGGGGCCTTGTCCCGATACGATGTAAATCACGACTCAGTGGACAAATCTTGGTTCTGGTCTTGGTTTTCCTAGAACTGAGCGTTAGCCCTGGTGGGTTTTACTCATGCCTTTCTTGGCAGCCCACTGAACACCCCCTGTCCTTCTGCCCAGAAATAGCAGACAAGATCTACAACCTCTTCAATGGCTACACGAGCGGCAAGGAGCAGCAGACAGCCTACAACACCCTGCTGGACCTGGGCTCCCCCAGCCTCCACCGGGTCCTCTACCACTACAACCAGCACTACGAGAGCTTTGGGGAGTTCACCTGGCGCTGTGAAGATGAGCTGGGGCCCAGGTAAGCTCAGGAGCTGAGTTGGCTAGGCAGGCGGGCCTGCCCACCAGCAGGATATTGGTCGCCAGGAAGGCACCTCTTTAGCAAATCCCATGATGTGATGATGGATGATAAACCTTAGAGTGTCACAGTGGGGATTCTGTTCTGCTGGATGCTCTGTGTGTGCAAGGACCACTGGCACAGGACGAGGTGGAAAGTGGCTGACCATTGTCAACCTAACTCCCTCGTCCATGCCACCAGCCCCATACCGTCCCAGGAGTTTGGCCTAGCTGCTCCTGCCATGCAGAGTGGCAAAGGGATGGGATTCTCTTTTTTCCTTGGTAGCTGACGCCTCAGGCAAAGAGGCAGAAGGTCTTGGAAAAATAATGCACCTTTGAGGAACGGAGATCGGATTCCGCTTTTCTGCCTTTTCCTGGGCTTTGGCTTGAGTTGAGTGCACCTCTGTGTGCTGAGCTCTGTCACCTTGTGGTCCCCAGCGGGCGGAGGACTGACTTTAGGTCTGAGCTGTGCATTTCCTCGTTTTTGATCCACATCTGTGGTTGTGTGGGGATGACACGAGTGTTTTTGGTGCCCGGGTAGTGCTGAGCTGTCACAGCAGGTTTCAGAGGAGCTTGTCCTGAGCTCTTCCTGTCTAAAATAGTCCCTTTGTGCCTGAGTGGGCTCTACGTCTTTTCTTCAGGCTTCTCCAGGTCACTGAAGCCCCTCCAGCTGCCTGAGAATGTCCCAGGCTTGTGGAGATAGCCAGATGTTCCCTTCTCCCCACGTCCTTCAACATCTGCTTCAGTCTGTGTGGTTTCCCAGTAACGTAGATGTTTCCAGTCAGTTTAGTAAGCTGGGCTGTGAGGTTGCGTGGGCTGCAGTGGTGTTTCCATAGCATCTGGCTTCCAAAGAACCAGAGCTGTGACCTCATCTGGAAATCAGGGTTACTTTCAAATGTACGTCAGCAAGAGCTCCTGTGTATGAAATTCGTGGCCTCCACCCTACACCATGCCCCACACCTCCTCCTCCTGGTCTCACCACCGCCTGTCTTCCAGCCCTGCTTCTCCAGGTGATCGCTTGTGTGTTTCTAGCAGAGGGCAGGAGATTCTCCTCGTACATTGTCTGTCCTCCACACCTCTGTTAGGCAGTCAGAGAAGCTCAGCAAATAGATCGTGCCTGTCTTGCACTTAGTGCCTTGGACTTGTCTCCTGGTACAGCTTTGGTGGTCCTAGGAGGTTCTCCATGCTCTGGAATGAAGCTGGGGTCTCTTCTCTTTCTCCTTTTCCCATTTGTGGCTTAAGAAATGTGAGCTCTTTGAGTGATGCCTTCAATGGCTCCCTAGAAACAGAGAGCAGACAGGAATAAAGGAATCAAGGAGGGATTGATTGGAAAGGCCTTCAGAGGTACCCTCTGGCCTCCAGAGGCTCCTGCCTCAGTGCATCCCAACATGGACAAGGACAGCTCCCGAGTTCTTCCCACTTGGATCTCGGAAACATAGAAAAGTTAAAACCTAAGGCATCATGAGGCACAACCTCAAATCTCAGTAGCTACATCCCAGCACATGGAGTCTGTTTAGGGCAGAGGCTCCCAGCAGCAACTCTGCCCAGGGGTTGCCTCATTGCCCCGGCACCGAGTGGGACCCGCAGGCCTGGACTTGTGTCTCGCTTTAGTCTCGCTCCCAGCTGTGGTGATGCCGCTCTGTCTCCATTTCCAGATGTGAAATCCAGCCCCGGTTTGCACAGACCATCTGACATCTGTTGTGGCGATTTGCACGAGGAGCACATAAAATTCCTTACGTGACAGAGCGGAGTCACAGAGCCATGGCTGAGGCTGAGTGCTGCCACTGCTGCTCTCTGCCCCAGCGAGAAGACCGAGGACCGGCCAGAACACGGGGTGGAAGCTGCCTCCTCAAGCCCTGTGAAGCAGAGGTGCATTGGCATGGAGCAGCCAGAAATGCCACTGAATTACCCAAATGATGCCATTTGCAGCGTGGATCTACGAGCCAGAGGGTTAATTGCACCCTCTGGAAATGCTGGAGCGCCTGGGATAGGATGACGCAAGTCGCTGATGAAGTGTTTGCAGCTCGCGCTACTTGGAAAGAGGCATTTAGGCAGCTGCAGCGGGTTCTGGTGATGACAAATCTTGGAAAGCAGACCTCCTGTTTGATCATCTGCGAGGGCGAAGCACCCAGACTGGTGGTGACAGGGCAAATCACTTGCAGATGACATTATTTAGCCAGCAGACAGTGTTTGTTTCACTGTTACTGATGCTCCTTTGAAGTCGTGGATGTGGACCCACGCGACTGACTCTACCACGTCCCTCCTCCTCCACACAGCCAGGCCACCTCCTGCTCTGCTCATTTGGGGTGCACTCAGCTCCCTTCTTGGCAGTGCTGACAGTGCTGGACTGAAGAAGCACAACTTGTCATGAGCGCACAGATAACTTGTTTGAGGCTACGGAAGCAAATCGCTCCCTCACGGTCCAAGAAGGGCTGCAGAGAGTCCTGGTCTTTGCATAAGGAAAGGGAAATGGAGAACAAAGCAAGCACTAAGTGGAAGTTGGATTTGATGCAAAGCCTAGTGAAGTCTGGCAGTGCCTGTGGGCTTTGAGCCAAAACCTGTGGGATCATATTAGGCATTCCCTTGAGGATATCTGTAATGCTGGAGGAAGAGAGGCACTCGTGGCACCTTGCTTAGGTGTCAGATGCAGAGACCGAGACAAGTGAGAGCTTGGCTATTTTGGCATGGCTGGCCAGCTTGGGTGGCTGTCTCCAGAGCCAGCACCATGCTGAGCACCTTTGCCTCTGGCGTGCCCAGGACGTGAGCTCTGGGGTGGCAGGTGGGCATGTGGCTGCAGAGCTGGGCAACCTTTCAGTGGCTCCAGACTGGGCCCTTGGAGCTGCAGCCACATCCAAACCTGGAAAGGTTTGCTCTCCAGCAAAGCCAAGGTTGGCTCTGGCTGGACTTGGGGTAAATTAATTCTTCTCCGAGCAGCTCTCCCATGGTGTAGCTGGCCTGGAGGGAGGTGTGGAGAGGCAGTGGGTGCTCCTTCATTGCTGGTACACATGCCCTTGAGCTGTCGAACCAACCCACCCTGCTTATCCCAAGTAAGAATGTCCAGTAAGATTATCCAGTAAGAATGTGATCTTTTCCTTCAGAATCATGATTTGTGACTGCTGCCTGTTCTGGGCTGAGCAGATGCTGAGTTAAAGCTACTGAGGGGATGTATCTTCTCTCCCCTGACTCTTCCTAACCCACCAACTGACCTTGTAGCTGGCTAGGAAACTTATCCCAGCTCATCAGACACTTAAACTTTTGTCTGGGTTTCCAGGCATGTGAGATACCATCAAGGTGCTTCACTTGAATCCACTGCCTCCACAGTTTCCAGGTTCCCTGGATATCACCCAAAGTGCAAGACAAGTTTAAAATGAAGGTGATGTGTTTTATCTGTACAAACAGATTTTCTCAATAAAAGTACTAGAAGCACAATTTGAAGAGGAGAAATTTGCAAAGAAGGGAACACAACTTAGGTCGTGTTTGGCCGTGATCCTCTGTGCTCTTCCAATATCTCATCCAATACAAGAGGTTGGTAATTTAGCACTTCCACACTACCTGCACCGAGGCTATGATGCCCTGGGTGTGTTGCAGAAGATGGATTCATCCTGGACCTCCTCTCCCTCTGTCCCCTGATGGCCTCTCAAGGCTTCCTTGGCTGGGTTGTGCTTCTTTACAAACTGCTGCTGCAGTGACTTGCCTTTCCTCGTCTTGTTCTCCACAGCTGGGAGCTGCAAAATGCACACACAAAGAGCCAGGCAGCTCTGCCACCTCCCCTGCTCTCTCAGAGCTTTTCAGATGTGTTTGATGTATGCCCCAGTGTAAATCCTTTCTGGTTTGCACGGTGTCCTGTAGGACATGTTTCCGAAACTGTGACTAAACATCACGAGTGGTGTAGCAGGAGTGTCACTCACTGTACTTATGTCTCGTGATACTGCATCCTATGTGAATCATAATTTTTATCTCACCTTCAGCCTTCCACACAGACCCTCACGAGCCAGGCATGACACACTGATTTGGATTTTTCTTTTCTTAAATCTCCCTCATCCTCAGGGGTGTCCTGGCACACTGGTCCCACTACTGTGCATTTTCAGCACTGGAGAAGTTGTGGATGCCCCATTCCTGAAAATCTTCAAGGCCAGGTTGGGGCTTGCAGCAACCTGGTCAAGTGGAAGGTGTCCCTGCCATGGGACAGGAACAAAATGATCCTTATGGTCCCTTCTGAGCAAACCATTCTGTGATTCTATGTCCTACACCAAGCCATGAGTGACCAGCAGAGTTCCTGGATATTCAGCACATACACTTGATGGAGAGGACACATATGGTGTGACACTGTTCTGGGCTGGCCATATATGTCACACCTGACACTTTTTAGCATTTATCCTCACTCTGACTGTGGTGCTATTGGCATGGGGAAAAGGGTTTTTTACCTCAGTATTTATTTAAGGATTTTTGGGTACAGTACTTCGTCTAGATGGAATGTCCTGAAATGCACACACTGCCCTCTCACACCCCGAAATATACACAATTATAGGCTTTGCAAATTAGCCTATCAAAGATTCTTTAATGAGAGTTTTGAGTGAACTCCTTGTTCTGAGGAATTTTTTCCTTGGATGGGCCTATCTGAGTTTACAAAAATATGTTTTGGAGAGGACTTTGGTGTCTGGGACTTTTAGGATGTTTCATCTTTTGGCTTAACAGTACAGTGGGTCTCAGTTAAGTTATTAGACTTGGAAAACTACAAGGTTAAAAGCACTAAAAATACATAAAACTACATAAAAGGGTATATAAGAGGGGTATAAAAGAAAAGACAAAAAACCCATCCCGGCATCAGAAGAGGAAGAGGGGACAGGGCAGGGAAGTGTGAGTCCCAAGACCAGTGCAGCAGGTCCAGCACTGCCATGGTGACACCTCTGCCCTGGGTAGGGGCTGTTCTCACACGGATTTAGTGTCCCCTCCCAGCCCTGCCGTCCCTCCTTGTCCTGGCAGCATCAGCCTCCAGGCCTCAGCTGCTCTCTCGTTGTCTGTTCTCCCTCAGGGAGCTCCCAAGCTGTCCTTAACTGTCTTTACTTTTCTCTCCTCACACGTTCCTCCTGCCCTTCCCGCCATCACCTCTCCGTGGTGTCTCCATCTCTCCCGCCACCCCTCGCTGTCCCTCGCCCCACCCCTGGCATCTCCCCTTGCCCGCCCTCGCTGCAGGAAGGCTGGCCTCATCCTCTCGCAGCTGGGGGACCTCAGCAGCTGGTGCAATGGCCTCCTGCAGGAGCCCAAGATCAGCCTCCAGCGCTCGTCCCTCAAGTACCTCGCCTGCCGCTACAGCGAGATCAAGCCCTATGGGCTCGACTGGTCGGAGCTCAGCCGCGACCTCAGGAAGACGTGCGAGGAGCAGACGCTGAGTGTCCTTTACAATGACTATGGTGACAAGGACTACTGAGGGTTCTGGGCACCTGCTCTCAGGCTGGCCTTCCCATGGGGCGTTCCTGAGGGTTTTACACACGGACCCATGGAGGGGGAGGGTGTCACCGATGTTTGCGGAGGCAGGAATTTGGACCGGGGAGCAAAACCGGCTGCTCTGTGCAGGACTGATTCAAGTATTAGTTTCTTCTTCAACTTGGCCAAAAGCCTTTCTAGTTAGAAGTCTTGTGGGACCCAGTTTCCTTGGTTTTGTTTTATTCATTTTGCCAAGAGGTTCCTCAGCATGGGCAGAGAGAAGGCAGGCTGGGAGGGCACAGCCCTCTTCTCCTGCTCCATCCTTGCTCTGGCTGTGGGGACTGTCCCCAAGGGTGGGGGACACCAGTCACGGCAGAAACACGGTGACACAGCCAGGATGGGAGAGGAGGTGATGAAGGCAAAACGGAGGAAGAACATGCAGGTCAGGTTGAGATGCTTATGGTTATGGCTGAGCTAATCAGCCACTGGATGGCCAGCAGGGTTGGGATGGGGTTTTTTGCAATGGTAAAGCACGAGGTCTGGGTGAGACCTGAGCCAGCAGTGGTGGCGTGGATGGGCAGAGCTGGTGTGGTGTCATCAGCTGGGGTGAGGGCACAGGGACATCGTGACCCCATCTCCTCAGGTTTTTCTCCCACAGTCAAAGCCCACATAGGCTCCAAGATGCAGAGTCCTCCAGAACCAAAGCAGCTTGGCCTCAGGGCCAAAGGTCAGCTGGACATCACAAGCTTTCTTCTTGAGGGACCACATTCCTGGGAAGTCAACTTTAAAATACTTTCTATTAGCTTTTTTTTTTTTTTACCCACCATAATAAAACCTTTGAAGCAACATCAAGCTGCTGCTAAGGAGAAGCCAGCTAGGGGAGCAGCAGCCTGGTGGCACAGACAAGATACTCCGCACCAGACACTTGTAGCTGTGGTATAGCCCAGGCTCTGCATGGTGAGGGGAGAGGGATGCAGGATACCCCAGTGCCGTGGTGCAGGATGGTCCTGAAGGTTCTGGTTCCAGAGAGGGCACGGAGGACAGGCTTCTCGGGGTGTTGCTTGGGGGTTCAGGCTCACATCTGCCTCTTTCTCTGGTAATTTTTTCTCTTTTCAAAGCCAGAGAGCTGGGGTTGTACTGGGACACTGGGTTTGCTTCGGAGCAAACGATTCTCCAAATCCCTGTCACTGCTGATGGTGTTGGAGGCAGAAAACAGGTTCCTTTTAGCTTCAGCTTCCTGCCTGGTTTGCAGAGGAGGCGGCTCTGGACTTGCCAGCTGCGCACCTTTGATCTGGACACGACTGGAGCCCTACAGTGGGATTTTTACGATGCCTGTAGAGAGAAATTTCCTTTTCATTTCTTTCAGTCTTGGCAGGAACAGTCTTCAGCCTGTCTCATAGGATTTTCTGCCTCATTCCTCCTCCTACCTGCCAAGGACATGGCTTGAATATTTGCGTGGTGCTGAGAGGGAGGCGGCTGTGGTCTGCGCCCAGGCACTGCTGACAGTGCCGCATCGCTGTGTTTCCTGAACTGCAGTCCAGCATCTTCCTGCAGGACCACACTTTGCTCTTTCCTTCTCATGGGCAGACCTCTCTCCAGGGGCAAGCTGGCCTGGGCTGGGGAGCTGCTGGGAGCAGCCACCAGCAGTCAGCACGACCTGGGCATCCCCATATCGCTGCTGTAATGAATGTGTCTAGCAGGGGTCATCAGACAAACGTCTGCTCTGTGCAAGGAGGAAGTCTCCTGGAACCTTTTGGCTTTTTCTCATGTGTTTGTCCTTATATTTCGATGTGCCTGATGCTGCCAAGTGCTTAGGGCTCAGAGCAGGACCAGTGCCACCCCCATGCACAGGTATATACGGGCGGGTGATCTGTACTGCGTCACCACTCCTTCTCCATTTCAGCCAGCGAGACTCTTGGCCAAGACTCTTCTGTTTGTCCTTTTGCTTATCCCAGCAGATGCTGAGACAACTTTTCACTTCCAGCCAGGCAGCCATCCAGGCCTGGGCAAAGGGCACCTCTGCTCAACACCTTGAAAGAATGCCTGAATGAAGGCTGCTCTGGCCCCGGCGCCAGTTGGTTTCTCGCCAAGTAACACCATGTACATGGCCTTTATATGAAATGCAGACTGTTTTCCTTTGGGTAGCAGACTCCTCTCTTTCCTTGCTTGCTAGGTGCAGCAGCAAGGATGGGAGCAGTGCTGTCTGCCAGCCACAGGCTGTGACGCTGCCAGGAAAACCCTGGACACCCCATGCATTCACACCTGCCTACTTTTTCATCCAGCCCCAAGATTTACGCTCAGGCTCTGCAGATTTTTCTGTTCTGCTTCTGTGCTGACACTTCAAAGCCCTTGCATGGGCAAACAAAGCCCTGCAGCATCATCAGTCAGCTGGGCTGGACTCTGCTCCCTGGGGCCTGGCTTCTCCATGGGCTGGGATTTGGAGGGTGAGGGAAAAGCCACCCCTGCAAAGTGCTTTGGCAGCACAGCTGGATGGGGCTCAGCATCCTCATGCCATGATGTACCGTGCAGGCTGCTGGCAGGGCTGTGCTCAGTCGATGTGCCCGCCGTGGTGCCCCAGCTCGGCCTGCCAGCGTAGCACCGGCTGTGGGGCCACCTTCACGGTGACCCCGGCTCTGTGAGGGCTTCCTTCGTGGTTCCCTCACTCTGGCTTTGCAAGTCAGAGCCTTGCCCAAGCTTGGATTTTCTTGCCCGAGTCTCTCAGCTACCCCACGAGTCCATCTCGGACAAATGCCGGCAGCCGCCATGGGGGAGCAGACCATGGCTGCAGACCTGGCCTGGGGGAGGTGTGTTGTGTGGGGCTTGCTCCCCCAGAACAGGCGTGCCCTGCTCCAGCAGAAGGTGTCCCTGCCCACGGCAGCAGGGTTGGAACTAGATGATCTTTAAGGCTCCTTCCAACCTGCACCATTCCACGGCTCCCTGCAGAGCTGACACCATCCACATCTGCTGCAGGGTCCTCCTGTTGGGCCTGCCTGGTATTTTCTCTCTTGGACTCCCCGTTCTTCCCAAGCTGCCAGCCACATGGAAACTGGACAAGAAACGTTTTCCAACCATTTCTGCAATGCCCTTGCCCTTCCTTTTTTGTTTTGTTTCTCAATTAATGAGCAATCATTCACTTGAGGTGAACCTCTGGGTCGTTAACTTTTCTTTGCTGCGTCCTGTAATAGCATTACTACCTTTTACCTGTCGTGGAGTTATTTAACATATAAAGACAGTTTGGTCCTTTTCTTTACAAAGATGGCTACAATTCATGTTCCTTGATGTTCTATTAAAACTCTAATGTGACGTTTTACTACTGTAGATTGAAAGTAGGGTGCTTTAGGGTGAGATAGCCATGTGGCAAGAAATACAAAACCCTTCTGGATTACTTAAAAAAAAAAAAGAATAATAATAAAAAAAAAGGTTTTAAACAACAGCAACAAAAATCATTGTAACACTATGTAAAACTCCAGATGATAATTGAACTGACTATTAAACGGAGCTGTTAGTAATCCCTGGCTCTGGCAAACTGGAGTGTTTGTTTATAGTTTTGGTCCAGTTGATGTCATCTTTGGTCGCAGATGAAACACTCCCAGCCTTTGAACTCGGGTGAGTCTTCACACAAGTTTAGCATTAGCCCTTCTGCCCACTGGGTTAGCCAAGTGCCAAACCCCTCAGCACACACAGATGGAGCTGTGTCCTCGTCTTGCCCACCTGCTCTGCTGGACATGGGAAGGTAAAGATGTCTCCAGTCACCTTTGGGGGAAAAAATGCATTTATTTACACATCCTCGGCAAAGGTCTCCCAGCCCTTGATTTGCAAACCTCCACAGAGGCTGGGAACTTGGAAGCAGAGTCCAAAAAAGCTTCTTTTAGCCATTCTTTAGTATCTAAGGTGGATGGGATGGTGCTGCCAGGTGGTCAACCACCCCCAGAGAATGTCCTAGTCCATCTGGCAGACTCTTGACAGAGTCCTAGCAGCAACGTGAGTATCACCGTCCCACAAAGGACGTGAAAAGCAGCACCTGGACAGAGGTGAGGTCTGCAAAGGGTGCCAAAAGCCACCTGGAGTGCAGTGTTGTGTCCCCTGATGGCCAGGCCATCAGGACTTAGAAGGGCAGGTCCCTTGGCCAAGCCCAGCGTGTGTTGCCACCTGCCCTGCCGGATGGGTGGAAGACCCAGGGAGAGCCCGGGGTTACTGCAGGCAGGCAGACAGGGCACTTGGGAGGACACGGGGAATTTAGGGGCTGTAGGACACCACTGGAATCCATAGGAAACCAGACTTCATCAAGTCCTGTGGGACCACCTGATTTCTATTTTTTTTTCCTTTTCCCGGTGCTAAATTGCAGGAAAATAAGCTAAAAATACACCCAATACTTTCCTTTTGCTATTTTTCCATGCAGGTAACCACCAGCTCACGGCACAAAGACCAATGAGGAGCATCAGAGATGGCTGGAGGAAAAAGAGTGGGGTTTAAACACAGGGAGAGGGATTTTTGGTGTTTTTCGGTACAAAGTTTGCCTGGTTGCTTAAAAAAAAAAAAAACAAAGGAAAAAAAAAATCCCCAAATCTTAAAAGCAACTTTATTGTCTTGGGGTTTTAACTTTCTTGCTGGGATACCACATGGTCCTCTGGCTCTAGTGTGAGCCACCTCCTGCACCCCATCCCCAGGGAGGTAAACACACACACACAAATATTTCCCTACATTTTAAGTGGATTCATTGCAAAAAGTGACCAGCCTTGGACCAGTTTGTAGCATAACCACCAGAAGACTTTCTGCAAAGGTGTTCTTGCAGCTGGTGGCACAGCAAAAGCTGCCTGGGTGGCAGGCTTGAACTGGGGGGTGGCACTGGAGAGGAGTGTCCCTCCACACCCCAGAACACCAAGGAAATCTCCAACTGGGCTGTGACTGTTCTGGGAGAGTCTATGATTTGGGAAGAGGAGAATATGTCAGACTGAAGGTGTTAGGATGGGCAAACCCCCTCCCTGCCCCACTTTTGGGTGAATCAAGGAGGCACAAGAGATGGAGGATGAGAAGATTATTTATTTTTCATAGATTTTTATAAAAAATAATTATCAAATACAAAAAAATAAAAATAGCAGCAGCCTCCGTTGTGAATAAAACCCTAAAGGGGACAAAAACTGCTCAGTGTCGCTATAGAAGAACAAGATTTCGGTACATAGAAGCTGTCTGGTCATGAGAAGCACAAATGTCTGTCAGCCAAGCCAGCACTTCCCATCCCAACCTCCCCAGTTCCCCTGTCCACAGGGCACAGTCCCTTCCCTGCACACACAGGTGAGCAGAGTTAAAAAAAACCCAGGATTTTCATGCCAAAAGGATAGAAATTTGGTGTATAAATAGGCATCCATGTAATGCTGGCACCAGGCAGGGAAGGGTTTGTCATGGCAAGGTGCTGGGACCTGGAATTCTGCTTCTGCATGTCACAATCATCCCATGTCCCTGCTGTCCCCAGCTCTGGGGGGCTGCCACAACCCCACTCCTGCTGTGTTGGGACCCCCGGATCTCTCCTTTCCTGCACTGGTGGAGCAGGACAGGCTGCCCGAGCTGCACATCCTGGGGGTGCTGGGCCAGCTGTTACCTGAACTTCCTTGGGTTGCTTGAGGGTTGGTGTTTTTTTATTGAAATGTGGGTATCTGACAAAATATTGCTGCTCTCTGCCCAACCTGATGGTGAATTTTGGGGTGCTGGCACCTGTGCATGATGAGAAGGGAAATGTCAGCGTCCCTGCTGCAAGAGGAGATGGGGCTCATTGCCCCCCAGCTCTCTTCAAGTCCTTGCCTAGGCCAGGTAGATGGGGTCAGGAGAGGGCTTGGAGAAGGACAAGGCATCTCCTGCTTGGATGCTGGCAGGATGTCCGAGCACCCCTGCCCCTTCTCGGGTCCTCCAGTAAAACACAACCGCAGGAAATGCCTGACGGAACAGGACCGGGTAGAGCTGGGGGAAGCCAAACGATGCCTTGGAAATTCCTGGTCTCTCCACACCGTGTCACCCTCTCTCCACCGCTCCTTCACCAGACAAACTCTGGCTTGAAGCCCACATCCAACAGCTCAGGCCATGCAGGCAGGGCATAGTCAGGCAGCTGGGAGTCCTCTGGTCCCAGCCTGCAGCTCACTCGGGGACACTGCAATGAGTTCCAGCTCTGTGGTCCCTTCTCGGCTCTCCTCTCCTCTTTCTATCCCTTTTCTCTGCCTCTTTGCAGCACAAAAACATCAGTGACACTCCTAGATGGAGCCAGGCACCTTCCCTATTGCTGCCTTTGTGTCCAAGCTGAGCTTCTGGGGGAAGAGCTTCTCGCTGGGCTTCCTGGAGGCCAAAATTGAATCTGCAGATTTTCACTTGGTGCCTACAGGAGCAAGAGCCTCCTGGAAGTCAGCAACTTTATGTCCAGTGTGAGGGGCTCGGACAGAGATAATACTACTACTTCTACTAAGGAAAATCTCAGTGAGAAATGATGCTCAAAGTTTCCTGACAGGTTGTTTTTTGTTTTTTTTTTGGTCCCTTTGGCATTACAGGGGCTAGTCTCCTCTGAGAGCTCCTGACAACACGACTCAGTTGGAGCTCAGACGTGGGGGAAAGAGAAGAAGGACCAACTCAGCATCCTTCATTCAAGCATCACACAGCCAGGCTGGTTTGGCCTCTACACCCAGCTGGGTGTGCAGTGGCTGGGGGAGGGAGGCAGGGAGGGACCATGGTGAGTCTTTGCTCCTATTGACCACGCAGCGATCCTCATGGACACATAACCTTGCCCAGAGGGCTCTAAAATAAATGTGTGATAGATGCCTGTGGTGCCCTTGGGATCTGCTGTGCTCACGGGGATGATCCGAGGGCACAGAGACACTTTTTCTCAACCCCGGAATCCTGATCCACACCCTAAGCAGAACAAGGCAAAGCATTGGCAAATACCAAGGGCAAAACTGGGTCCCTGCAAGATGCCCAAATCCCCTTGAGGTGGGAGCCTCCACGCCTGGGGGAGCTCTCTCCTGNTATATATATATATATGTATATAGATATAATTAAGTTTAAATATTTGCAGAGAGATCACAGCTACCTCGACCTTGCTAAAAGAAGCCTGTACAGCAGAGAGGGGTGACTAGTGACGAAATCCAGAGCAAAGACAGACACCCAGGAGCCGGGCCAGGACAAACATCCCTGNGGGGGAAGAGCTTCTCGCTGGGCTTCCTGGAGGCCAAAATTGAATCTGCAGATTTTCACTTGGTGCCTACAGGAGCAAGAGCCTCCTGGAAGTCAGCAACTTTATGTCCAGTGTGAGGGGCTCGGACAGAGATAATACTACTACTTCTACTAAGGAAAATCTCAGTGAGAAATGATGCTCAAAGTTTCCTGACAGGTTGTTTTTTGTTTTTTTTTTGGTCCCTTTGGCATTACAGGGGCTAGTCTCCTCTGAGAGCTCCTGACAACACGACTCAGTTGGAGCTCAGACGTGGGGGAAAGAGAAGAAGGACCAACTCAGCATCCTTCATTCAAGCATCACACAGCCAGGCTGGTTTGGCCTCTACACCCAGCTGGGTGTGCAGTGGCTGGGGGAGGGAGGCAGGGAGGGACCATGGTGAGTCTTTGCTCCTATTGACCACGCAGCGATCCTCATGGACACATAACCTTGCCCAGAGGGCTCTAAAATAAATGTGTGATAGATGCCTGTGGTGCCCTTGGGATCTGCTGTGCTCACGGGGATGATCCGAGGGCACAGAGACACTTTTTCTCAACCCCGGAATCCTGATCCACACCCTAAGCAGAACAAGGCAAAGCATTGGCAAATACCAAGGGCAAAACTGGGTCCCTGCAAGATGCCCAAATCCCCTTGAGGTGGGAGCCTCCACGCCTGGGGGAGCTCTCTCCTGGCATGGCCTGGATGTTTGGCTTCTCTCTCTGTCCTCCTTCCAGCTCCCTCTCAGCAAGGAAGGGGAAAATCCCTGCTCCTCCCGCCCTGACCTGTGCTTTTCCCGACGGTTTGTACCTCACAGCAGCATGGGTGTGTGATAAAGGATATCCTTTCTCAGCTTCATCGAGAGCAAAGAAAATATAATATATATTTATAATATATATATTATATATATAT
>VZTN01037495.1:23422-71470 GCA_013400515.1 Erpornis zantholeuca | reverse complement strand
CGTGCCTGCCCTCCTGGGCTCCTCGGTGGCCTGGAGCCAAGCCCTCCAAGCCATCCCCCTGCCCGTGCTCCTGCCCCTCGCCCCCGCCATCGCCACGGCCCCGCTGCCGCCCCTTGGCTGCTGCGGCGCCGCCTGACCGAGAGAGGCCCCTGGGCTGCCGCTACTGGTTCTCCTCGGCCGCCGGGTCACGGCATGTGCACTCGTCCTGGTCGCAGTCAGCGGCGAACGGGATCACCTGGGGGAACGAAGGGAGAGCTCAGCCTCCCCCCCGAACCGCCCCCGTGCCCCCGCCAGGCCTCCCCACCCCGCCGTGCCCCGTGGTAGGCCCGGCCAGGGCTCTGTGCTCGCTGAGGAACGGGCTCCGTTCTGTTCTTCGCCTTTCCCCTTTTTGTTAACGTGCTTCGAATTTTGCAGCCAAAGCTCAGGTTGAATCTCGTGCCCCCAGTGTCAAACCCCGGGCACGAGTGTCCCCTGAGGGGTGTGAGACCTTCAGACAAGGGCTGGGAGTGGTGAGGCATCTCTGGATTTAAGTTTGGTCCCTGTTAGGAAACACCCTTTGATGCCAGGATGACTTTTTTACCTTTTCTTTTATACCCCTCTTATATACCCTTTTATATAGTTTGATGTATTCTCAGTGCTTTTAGCCCCACACTTGTCACTCCCCAAGGCTGAGAACTCAGCTCAGCCCCACGGCACCGTTAAACCAGGAGAGCAAACATCCTGGGAGCCCCAGACACCAAGGGCCTCTCCAGAACACATTTTGGAACCTCAGCCAGGCCCAGCCAGGGGGAAGGTTCCTCACAGCGAGGGCTTCACTCCAGCCTCTCCTTGGGGAATCTTTGATAGATGTGCTAATTAGCAAGGCCTATAATCACAATTCGGGGCATTCCACCTGGCCAAAGTGCTGCACCCCAGGATCCTTATATAAATCCCAAGGTAAAAACCCCTTTTTCCCCATAAACTGTGTTTTGGTTTTAATTTTAAGACCAGGGAAAGGCAACACCTTCATCCACATCTGAACCCGTGGACCCATCAGCTCCTCCTGGCTCTTCCAGCAAAGCATGAAGGTAACACAGCCTCGTCCTCTGCAGCTCTTGGAGGAACTCAACCAAGCTCCCAGCTGCAGAGCTGACCTCCACACTGCCCGGGGTAGGTGCATTGTCCTTGTGCATGGTGGGGTAAGGAAAGCCAGGCAGGAGGGAGGGGAACAGCCTTCTGTGGAGCAGGCAGGGGGTTCATCTATGGCCACTCACAAGCTTTGAGACACCCTATGTAGCTAGGGAGGCTCACTGCTTGTTATTTTCTCTATTGCACATAGGTAAAAGCTTATAAAATGAAGGCCTTGTTGCCTTTGTAAAATCATGGCTCAGGCCTGTTACCCTGTTTGGAGAAGGACTGTGAGAAAGGCCCAGGAGAAGAAAAACAATTAGTTTTTACCCATGGAAATGTAGTATCAACAGAAGCAAGAAAGTTAAACAATAGAAGGAGAAAAGCAGCAACAAATCTGCACCTGGCATTTTTCTGAATGCTTGGATGCTTATGCTGTAGGTGACCAATGGTAGTACATTGTAGTTAACAATAGCCAGTGAATCTGCTGTAGTAATTTAGCAGCCAATAATTATGTAATGCGAATTATAACATCCAAAAGTCTATAAAAAGAAGCTACTTTGTTTAATAAAGGCTTTTTTGCACTTTGTCCGAGGCACAGCCTGTGTGTGTCGTGGCTGCCCCAACAGTGACATTTCTCTACAACAACTGCATGTGACTGAGCAAGCCTGTGTCCCCTTAGTGCGGACCTTTTGTCCTTGGTGGTAGCAAAGAAAGGAGGGAGGGCACACACACTGAGCCTCTGACTCCTGGTTGACAGTGGCCTGGTAATGAGCCCTGGAAGCTGAGAAAACAGTTTCCTTCAGAGGTTTTTTTATGCACACCAGGCTCAGAGCCAGGAGTTTTTCTTACTGTGAAAACACATTTGATTTTTCACAGACTGGGTAAGCGATGGAAGGGCTGGAGTGCTTTGGGGATTTGTTTTGATGTTTAAACCCTGTATTTCTCCATCTGCCTTGACAGAGATGTGCTTGGAGGCTTGTTGAGTGGAAGATCTGGGAACCTGTGGGGGGGATGCAAGCTGGGTCTGGGTCCCCTGGGAGCCTTGGGACTGAACCCCCCCACTCTCCACTGTGAAGCCATCCTTTATTTTGGCCATGCCTTGCTCCGAGATGTCATGATATTGTTGTGGGGACTTCACTCATCACTTGGGTGTAAAGCCTTTTCTTTCCTATCTCAAGTGGATCTTCCCAGGATTTTATTTTTCCTTTTCTCTGTGTATGTATGCGTGATGAAAGGAGAAATGATTCAAGCTCCACAACAAAGATGAGAAGATCCAAATTCACATATTTTCGCAGTGAGAAGTTATTTCATGCCCTGTGATTTGTTTTGCTGTTGGATATGATTAGGAAGAATGGGCTGTGAGTGCTGGATAGCAAGTTAGGTGGGAGGGAAGGTTGTGATGGGAGACAAAGAAGGGTCTGGGCAACCCGAACACCAAGTTGCTCCCTCTGCACTATTCTTCCCTCCTCAGAGAGGGAAGAAAACACCACTTGTAGCAGATGCCAGTGGGCCATACCAAAAACCCCCCGAGACAGCTCAATTACACAAGAAGGTGACTTCTGACTCACCATGTCTAGCACTGCGCCCTATGGAAGTCATTTCTTTGGGACGCGTTTCCCAAAACCAGAGGAAATCCCATGAACCTCAGTGGGAGCTGGGCTGAGGCTTCAATCACACTGGCTTGAGTCCAAACCCCGCTCTTAATCAGTGCAACCATGTCCATCAGCTTCAGCTGGCTTTGGTTTAAAACCATGGGCTTGTTCTCCCTTCATGGGAGAATTGCACTGCAGGCTCAGTTCCACAGCCAGCAAAGCCAAGGAACATAGACTGCAGTCACCCCTGAATCCATAAATCCCGGCCAAGGGCACGGGAGGTGCTCCCTTACCTTCCTGGAGGACAGAGTGGAGGAGCAGCAGTCCCCGCCGTCATACTGGCAGTAGGCCCGGTTGTTGATGGTGTCACACCAGCCGTCGGCTTGGAAGGGCTAAGGCAGAGGAACGAGGCTTTGTGAGAAATCATAAGGTTGCCCCCAAAAGTAGAGGTCCCCCAGTCCTCAGCAAGGCCCCTTGTGCCTGCTTCCAGCAGACACCACCCCCTCCTCAAAGGATACCCCAGCTGCTGTGGGTGGGAGGAGTGGGTGTCCCAAGGGCAGCAGCCTAGAGGATCACGGAATTGTGTCAGAAATGTTAAGTGGCATGAGCAGCCATTCAGAAAACCAGTTTATTGTTGTTTAGTTACATGAATCATCTGATCATGATGCCTTAAGTTTTAACTTTTATGTTTTTCTAATCCTGTACTGCTAGTGTAACTCTGAAGTTTTCTGTAGCTTGTTAAATGCTGTTCTCTGTACTTAGACAGACATAACAGAACCTCTAACTTGCCTTTCAAAAATACCTAAAAACAAAAACTGTAAACCATCATCTTGAGAAAAGGGGGGCAAGCTGAAAAATCACATCATTAACTAAGTTCTAGTTAGTAAATTTATGTTGTTATAAAATTGTGAAGCACTTGTGACTGAGACGTCCATTTTTTGAAATCCACTTAAAGAAGACCTCTAGACCCCAAAGTGTGCACCTAAAAGCCTTTCAAATAAATACCACCTTTTTCCTTTATTCCTGTCTGGAATGGGACATCTTCCACTGGACCAGGTGTCCTGTCCAGCCTGGTCTTGAACATTTCCAGGGCAGCCACAACTTCTCTGGACAACCTGTGCCTGTGTCCCACCACCCTTGGAGTCAAAAATATCTTCCTAATATCTAGCCCAAACCCACCCTCTTTCAGTTAAAAGCCACTACCCCTTATCCTATCACTCAATGCCCTTCCCAAAGTCCCACCCCAGCTCTTGTGCAGCCCTTTTTAGTCCTGGGAAGTGCTTTAAGGTCTCCACAGAGTCTTCTCCAGACTGAACAGGACTCTTGGTGGAAACCTGGCTATCCTGTTGCTCACAGAAGCAACTGAGCCATTTCATTGGATCAGGTTGGCCCCAAACAACAACTGAACTCCCAAAAATTCCCAGGTTCAGCCTTTGATGATGGACAGTCGCACGCAGCACCCTTAAACTGAATGACAGCCTGCTGAAAAATGTCACTGCACCCACAGTGCCGAAGCCAACGTGTGGGCCTGGTGATAATACCAGTAATTCACATGAAAAAAACCATGCCAAAACCAGGGAACCCATGTGGCTTTTTGTCCTTGTGACTCACAAGGAGCAGAAATGGGCTCAACACAGGCTAATAACACTTTAGGGAGTAGCAGTAAGGATTATGGCAAACCACCAAGTCTGACCTCTGCTATCAGCAGCACAAGCCACAGGCCACACTCAGGCAGCCACAGAGAGATAGTGTTAGCTGGGAAGATCTTGGAAGAGCAGTAGAAAGAGCACACTGATTTCCTGCAGCTGGGAAATTGAGGCACAGCCGAGTTGGGTAGCTCTCTCAAAAACAAGAAGGGATTTGACTCCAGTCACAAACCACATCCACGGGAGACCAGGGTGCAATTTCTTCAAGGCAACAGTGTCTTTAGTGCAAGCACTTCTCTTGCACTAAAAAGCATCAGGTGGGTCTCGTGGTTGTGATCAAAGAAGGTTTCTTAGTCTGGAAGGAGCTTTGAGCACCGGCAGGGCCAGGGCGGGGATGGCAGGGCTGGCAGGTGCCAGGGTGCAGTCAGGGGACTGGCCAGGGCCGCTGGCAGGGGAAGGCTCTTCTGGGTGTGATTTGCTTTCGCAGCCTTCCACGCGGTGGAGTTTTTCCTTGAGCTTTGCTCCATATGTCATGACTCACTGGCAAAACAACGCCCGTCGCTTTGGTAGTTTCCATACAATTATGGGGAGGTTTGCCCATCCTGGCTGCACAGGTCTGAAACGACTTCCAGATCTTGCGTGCAAGGTGGGGGGAGGACAGAGGCAGGGATGGGATGGGGAAGGAGAAAGGAGAGGCTCCCAGTCTCTCTCTACACCTATCAGGGCTTACTGCCCCCTCCTCTCACCCAGCCGGAGCCCGTACCCCACCCTAAACAAATACAGGCTCCTATGGCAACACTTGTTGGGGAAACTTAACAACTCATGCTCCAAATTACATTGGAAAAACATATGAAGGGAAAATAAAAAATGACTAATTGGACTGGAGGCTCAGGAGAGCCAGGCACAGGGTTTGGGGATTTCTGTCCCTGCTCCTTGCCTAGGAGAACACGGTGACTCCTGTGCCTTTACCTCACTGGGAACTTCCAGATGGTTTTGTGTTCGCTAGCAGAAAGAGCAAAGTAAAGGTGCTGGTCACCCTCGAGGGCACAGGAGCCCTTGTCCTTGCGTCAGTCTCATTTTGGCCTTGCAGGGGTCGTGGAAAGGGAGGACCCAGGCCATGCAATGTCCTGAGGGTGGTCCTGCAATGTGGGAGAGAAGAACCCACACGGGCTCTGTTCTGCTTGAGGCACGGAGCTCTGCGGAAAGCAACGCCAGCGGTGGGAGAAGGCTGCTCACAAAACCACCCCATGGCATTCGGAGGTGCCAGCAAGGAGAAGGCAAACACCAATGGCTGGCTGTGCCAGGTGAAGGTGACAGATGTGATCCGGGGAGATGGTCAGCTAGGTCCTGACTGCCTGAACACCCAGGGAGATGGTCAGCTGGGTCCTGACTGCCTGAACACCCGGGGAGATGGTCAGCTAGGTCCTGACTGCTCAAACACGCAGGGAGATGGTCAGCTGAGTCCTGACTGCTCAAACACCCAGCAAGATGATCAGCTGGGTCCTGACNGCTGGGTCCTGACTGCTCAAACACCCATGGAGACGGTCAGCTGGGTCCTGACTGCTCAAACACGCAGGGAGATGGTCAGCTGGGTCCTGGCTGCTTAAACACCCAGCGAGATGATCAGCTGGGTCCTGACTGCCTAAACACCCAGCGAGATGATCAGCTGGGTCCTGACTGCCTAAACACCCAGGGAGATGGTCAGCTGGGTCCTGACTGCTCAAACACGCAGGGAGATGGGCAGCTGGGTCCTGACTGCTCAAACACGCAGGGAGATGGTCAGCTGGGTCCTGACTGCCCGAGGGGGTAGCGGGCTGGTTGAAACGCCTCTTTATAAAGAGGGAAAAAGTGAACAAGGCAATGTTGAGTGCTGAGTGGCGGGGAGCTGCCGGGCCAGGCGGCGTGCCACCGAGGCAGGCAGGGAGACGGGCTGTGTCAGCGGCTCTCCCGCTCGGCCATCCATCTCCCCTGTTTGTTCAGACAGGAGCTCCAGCGGGGCGTGCGGCAGCACGTGGAGGTGCAGCCTCCGGCGCTGCCGGCACGGAGCTCCGCGCTGCCGGCACGGAAATAGCAACGGCGAATCGAGGGCTCGGCAATTTAAATAGGCTAAAAAAACCCCACGGGCTCTCGAAGTTGGGAGCGGGCACGGATGAAAAGAGAAGAAAAAAAAAAAAAACTGAAGGGGGGGAAAAATTGAAAGAGGGAAAAGTACTGCAGGCGAAGAAGGGATGTGAGGAAGGAGTGGTCAGATCCCAGCGCATCCTTGCCAGAAGCATCCCCGAGTGCTCGGCGGTGCAGTTTCTCTCGAGGATGCTGGGAGGTGTCACGCAGGGAGCACTGCCTGTGCACGGTGTTTTCCCAGAGCCCTTGAAGAGTCCCCAGGCTGGGTCCATCACCAGGGCTGATGTCCTGCCCAACCCCAGTGCCATCAGCAAGGCAGGAATGGTCCAGGCCTTTTCTTTCAAATCCACCTTACAGTGCAGGTTGATTCAGTGTGAAAGGGCACCAAAAGGTGCAACAGGTGAGGGAAAGGTGGATCATGAAGACTCAATCACAGATCCCATCAGTGTTGTACACATTTCGGTGCTGCATCGCTGGTGTTTGAGAGACATTATTTTCCAGGAATGCAGGTTTTGCTCTGGTAGAGCACACCTGAAGGCCCAGCACCTTGCTTTTGGCCATGACCCCTTCCAGGTGCTTTGGAGAAAGGTGGAAAAAAGAAAGAAAGAAAGAAAAAAAATCAGCATTCACCTGGCCAACTGTGTGACTGAGGAGCTGAAAGACTCCCCTGATCTGCCACGGAGGTGGAAAGCACTTGTCATTGCTATCTGCACACAGCCATTGAAAGGCCAGATCCCAGCTTCAGGGAATCAAGTCCAGCCTTAAGCAGCAAATGCTTTCTCCCAGGCTGGTCCTGGGCTTTGTGACTGCGCTGATCCACCCGAGGAGGGTGCATAGTTTGCTTTGGTGGAGCTTCTAAGTCAGCCTCTATTTTTGCCGTCCTTTCATTTTTCCCTTCAGGAATTGGTGTTCTGGGCACCAAGCTCGGACTGTTTGCAGGCTAACACAACCACGTGGCTGAGGAGATGCAGGTGTCTTTGCCCTCCTCAGCTGTCACTTTTGAAAGCAGCCCCAGAGGGGAGCAGGGGAACCACCATTTGGGCAGGGACCAGTCCTGGAAAAGCTGCTGCTGCTGCTGCCCTTGTGCATCAGCTTCGCCACCGCTCCCAGGTGAGTCACTAGTGGTGGGAAGCTCAGCTGGAAACCCCATCCCTTTGGTGGCAGGGGGATCTCAACCCAAACCAGGGGTTCACAGAACCATGGGACATGAGCCTGAGGGAGGGCTGGAGAGAGCTACAGCTCCAGGAGTCTGAGGCACACAAGAGAAGCTGTGTCCCAGGGGAAGGTGCTGCCTGTGGCAGGGAGGAACAGGCGAGAGGCTGCAGGAGCCCTTGGAGAGGCAGAGGGGAGCTTCTCCCTGCCGGATGTCTTCCCTTCCTCCCCACCTCAGCCACCAGCAAGAACTGTCCAAAAGCTCTGGGAGGTCCCTGGGAGGACTCGAAGAGTGCCCAAAGCCTCATTAAACATCTGGTTCACTTAAAGCCCCAATACATGCACCACCCCAGCTTGGGTCCCTGAAAACTCCCCCTCCCATCCCTGTCCCAGTCCTTCCAACATCCTTCCAAACCACCTTTCCCCTGCAGAAAACTGTCAGTCCTTAAGGCCAGAGATGTGACAGGAGCTGGCTAAAGTGATGCTGTAGCCCCGTGTCCCCAGGACACATCCCTCTCCTCGCACACATTCATGCTGGTGAGGCAGAGAGCCCGGTCATTCTTGGCTCTCCCTGCTTGCCCAGGGAAGTTGACTGGGAATGCAGACTGTGGGAGGAAATGACAATGTTCATTGTTTGGATTAAATATTTTTCTTGGCCCTCTCTCTGTTGCAGTGTCTTTTATTTTATTTTTTCTCCCCCCCTTGACACCCCAAGCGCATTCACTTTCCTTCTCTCTTTTTGGAGGCTCTCTGGCACAAGGAGGAAATCGGCTCTGAAAAACAGAGAGGGACAGAGAGGGAACAGGTCTGGCTTATGCTCAGAAAAGTTTTTGGGATGTCTTCGTGCTCTGAGCAGTGAGCAAGGTCTACCTGGCCCACTGTAAAGAGGGAAGAAGGGTGAGCATCACCCAGAGGAAGAGACCTCCAGAGATTTGGAAAGAGGAACCTGGGACCAAGTGGCCTGAAGGAGAACAACAAAATCCTACAGACTTAGTGTTTCATTGCCCATTTTTATGTTCCAGTTTCTGTCCCCTTAGCCATCCCTCTGCTCCTTTTGAACTGTGGCAGCTGTCCCTTGAAGGCACATACCTGTAGCGTGGCTCGTTGGAGACATCACAGACCTGGGTCCATCACCTCAGACACAGAGAGAAAGCAAAACAGAGAAATTCCAGCTGCTTCTGAGCCTGCTGATGTCCCTGAGCCCACTCGCCAGCTAAGCATGCAGCTCGCTTATATCACATCTCAGGTCTCCAGAAACATCTGCTCCAGCCCCAGTGTCTTCTCCCCAAGCCTCACCACAGAAACAGAGGCTCATTGCTTGAGGACATTCTCCATACACCTGAAGGAACATTTCAGGGCAGAGGTGATGGGCTGGAGGGGTTGTGACATCCTGCTGTCTGGCTTCAGCTCGTGGACCATCACTGCTACTGCCATACCAGCTGCCAGCAGGGCTGGTGTGCAGCTCCAGGTGTTCTTCAGGACAGCAGGGTCCCTTGGACAGCTGCAAACAGCTGGGCTGATGTGAGCCAGTCTGCGCTGAGGTCGTGCAGGGTTGGTGTCTGTAAGGGGAATGCAGTGCACAGAGGCTCCATGGGCTGCTGTCAATGGCCATCCTGGGAGAGCAGGTCCTTGCCTTCATGGTGCTTGTGATGCCTTAGGTTTTAACTTTGATATTTTTCCAATCCCCCAGTGTCACTCTGCAGTTCCCTGGAGCTCGTTCAGTGCTGTTCTCTCATGCTCACACACACACAACAAAGCCTCTCCAGCTCTCCAAGGACACCCAGACCCTCCTAGGCCCAACAACTGCAAACCACAATCTTGGGGACAGGGGGGCAAGCTTGGGCAAATTCCATCCTTGCCTGGCTTCTGCTTGGGGAATTGATGCTGAGATCCAAGTGGGAAGAACTCGGGAGCTGTCCTTGTCCATGTTGGGATGCACTGAGGCAGGAGCCTCTGGAGCCCAGAGTGTACCTCTGAAGGCCTTTCCAATCAATCCCTCCTTTATTCCTTTATTCCTGTCTGCTCTCTGTTTCTAGGGAGCCATTTAAGGCATCACCTGGAAGTGCTTCTGTGTCCCAGGCCAGGATTTGGCTTGGACACACTTCTGCTGCAGAAGTGAACATGTGGCACTTTGGACCCCTGAATGGGGATGTGTTTCTTTATCCCTGTCCTGCTCTGCATGTGCTGCTCAGAGGCCTCATGTCTCCACAGAGAGGCATCTGGAAAGGTCTTTCCCCAGCACAAGGGACAAGAGGGAAGAAAGGGATGAAAAGCTTGTGTAGATCACCACATTGGAGCAGGCCTTCGCTTCCATCAAAACATCCACGTCTGTGATCTATTCATGGGGAGCTCCTTAGCCTTGTCCTTTTTTACACCCCGATCTCAGTGCTAACAGGAGGAGAGAAACAGAAGCAGGAAAGAACAGGGAGAGGGGAGCAGAGGAAGCTTCTGTGTGTCAGTAGTGCTCCTGGCAAGTGTGGTGGCTCCCAGAGCTCAGTCCCCAGTGCTCACCATTCACAGGGACACCGCTGGCACCCACGAGGGAAGGCAGGGCTTCCCATGCCACGAGCAGCAGCCTGCCATCCTGCCCTCAGCAGCTCGCCTCCTGCAGGGACCAGATCTGCTGCCAAGCCATTTGTGCAAAATATGTTACAGGACAGAACGGGTTATGGAAAACAAGCCTTGAAAACCACAAGGGCCTCCTGACCCACTTGTATCTGGTTTCTGCCAAGTTCTTGTTACAGATCTTAAACAGAAAGAAAAACAATGTACACGGGATGAAGGAGCTGAAGGGGAATGAATATTCGTGTTGGAAGAGCAGTTGGCTGGGCCACGCTTGGGGATGTTTATTATCAGGAACGACTCATTGATTTTTATTTCAGCGGGTGCCTTCGGTGGTTTTCCACTCCGTCTGTATCACTGCCTGCACGACTGTGCCTGCTGGGAGGGGGAAAGCAGGATGTGGACAGGGATAAAGGGATAAAGGGAAGGCACCTGAACTGCAGAGGGCAGAGAAGCAGCCACAGGTCAGCCCACGCCACGTGCTGGCACAGTGTGGCCTGGGGAAGCTGAGGCTGCTCCCACCTCTTTGTGGGGCTCCCCCACCACTGGTGGTGTGCCTGGCTGCTGGGACCCTACCCATGCCAAAAGACCCCTCCCCATCTTCTGGGGTCCTGTGACTCTGTCCCTGCAGGCAGGGGAGGGGTACCTGTCCCTTGTCCTTGCACCGTGCTGCTGTGTGACCCTTTTATTTCCCTCTGCTTTGTCTCCTAATAAAATGATGCTTCTACAGGGAACAGAGATCTTCTGACTGTTTAGGAAAAGCATGCCTCAGCTGAGATTTTTGGAAGAGGAATAGATTTCTTTGGGATCATCCCCTGGAAGGCTGTATCCCACGCTGAGCAGCCCACACCACCCATGTTAAAAGCAGCATGAAAAGGTACCAGCAGGTATGTAAAGAGCTCCCCATCTTTCCTTCCACCTCCCCAGCATGAAGGGCTTTGCCTTCACCAGTCAGAGGTCAGGTCTGTGACCCCTACCTGCAGTCCCTGATCCTTTATGTTTCCCCACCATCTGCACAGGCTGCAGGAAAGCAGGGTGGAAGGTACAGCACTGCCTGGTCCGAGAGAGGAGAGAGTGATGATGTGTGAATCCTGAGAGGGTGACTGAATTCTGGCCACGCTGCTCTAGCTGCTCTAGAGACTCTCCTTGGTGCAGCTGGGGCACCTGTGGCCCTCATTGCCTTAAGCCCCAGGAGAACAGAAGGGAATCTTTCCTGGAGCAGAGCGTTCCACCAGCAGCACATTCCTCACCAGCTTCCTGTGCTGAGTTTTGCTGTGGTACAAAGTGGTACAAAGCCAGAGACCCACAAGTGTGGGGTGAGGGAGAACCGAGGGTGGCCAGCCCCACTGGCACTGAGGAGCAGAGGCAGCTGCAGCCACAGCATTTCCCCAGGGAACAAAGAACAGCAGATTCTGGGTGACACTGCCCACCACCCTGATTGCATTTGCTTTCAAAAGGGTTAATCCTGGCCGAGAAATGCTGGACACAAGCCACAGATGTGCCGAGTGAGGGTTTAGTGGACGCTGGTGGGAAGAGCCAAGGATCCTTTGGGGTCCTTCACTACCTGTTGGTAGAGACTCAGGAACAACTTGCAACCCCGAACACACTTCAGTCCCTATTTAATCATTTCCATTGTAATACCTCAGGAAAACCACAAAACAGAGAACAGAGGTTAACGTTTTACGATTGTGATAACATAACCAGCAAGCAGGAGAGGGCAGCGAGACCTTGTCCTCACGCAAGGAAGACCTGAGAAATTCCCAGCAGCTCATGCTCACAGCAGTGTTCTAGTATGGCTTGTCCTCATCGAGGGTGTGGGGCAGAGACCTCGAGTCAAGGTCCCTTCCTATTAACCCTTTGCTACCTGCACACAATGGCATGAAGCTGGAGGTAAGAATGAGGCCAGCATGTTGCACAACGTGCAAAAAAGAAGGCTGCCCACATTCACTCTGGTCACTGCAAGACCAGCCTAGCTTCCTCTGAGTGCATTTGAGCAGGCCAGCAGTGGCTACCCTGTCCTGTGAACAGCACTGGGTAAACAGGGGGATGGCAAAATATGTGAACTTTTGCACCTAATCCACGTCTACAGTGTGAAGCACAGGAGCCCCTGCAGTGGGGGTAGAAGGGTGCAGAGGTAGGGCATGGCTGAGGCTCTGCAGCAGCCATGCTCATGCACAGACTGTTTTGGACCATGGCAGGTATAGCCCAAGGGAGCAACCTGGATCTCTGCACATGCTGTCTCTTCCTCTGAAGTCAACAGAGGTGACTCTCTGGCTTCTGAGCACGGGAGGAGGATGCATCAGAGACGATGACCTTGGGATGGGCTTAGGAGAAGGTGACCCAGGTGCTGCGAACACCTCCCTCGTGGCAGTCAAGCACACCACCAGCACCAAACCCACCTCCTCCCAAGCCACGGAGGGGAGGAGGGGTTTCTCTCCTCCTCCACTCCCCCTCTCCTGACAGCCCCGAGCCCCCTCCCTTGGTGCCGCCATCTGTTTTTGTACTGATGGCAGGGGACGAGATGTTCCGCTGGCCCTCAGAAGGCCAAGTGCGCTCGGCGCTAACTTGTATTCCTGACGGGCTCCTGGAAGGGTTTGCATCCCTCCCTCCCTCTCTCCCTCCCTCTCTCCCTCCCTCCCTCAAGTACGTGCCTCACTGCTCCGGCACCGGGGAACTTGGCAAGGCACAGCAGGAGAGCGGGAGGCAGATGGATGACCAGATTAACGGAAAGAGAAGGGAGGTGGGGAGAGAGGGATGAGCAGGCAAGGCTGATCCACCGCCAGCGAGGGATGAAGATGAGAGCCCCTCTAATGCCACTGCGTGGTGACCTGGACTTTCCAACAGGAGGCAGCTCCAGACGGAGCTGGGAAGGTTGAGCCTTGGCTACTGCTCCCGTGCCCCGGCCTAAAGTGACTCCACCAGGGAGAGACGGTGTGAGCTGCCAGGTGGCCTGGATTTCTCTTATGTAGGGTTGCTCCCCTCACTGAGGCATCCAGAAGAGAAAGCTTCCTGATCCAATACATGCCTGGCAGTCAACGGAGGGACAGTGGAATCTCCAAGGGGTGACTCAGAGCTGAGGTGACAAGGACAGGCCACTGCAAGAGCATCTCACTGCCCAGTGGTGGCAGAGTCCGGGCTCTTAAAGGAGGTGTCTCCATTGAGGGGCTCCTATGAAACGAGAGGGAGCTAAGGTGACCCGTGGGCACGTGTCCCAGTTTGAGACAAATCCGGAGGAAATTCTCTGTGAATGCCATTCCCAGCATGGCAAGTGAAGCTGAACCAGGTGTGTGAGGGGGGACACCACCACGCAGTGAGGACAGAGCACAGCTCGTTCTCTACCCTGCTCCTGCTGCCTGATGCCTCCACATCCTCAAGAGATCGGGGGAAGTGAAATGGCCTCTGGGAGCTGCAGTAGTTTGGGTCTCAAGGAGGAGGTGAGGAGAGGAATAGGAATGAGGATGGAAGTCAGCATGAATGAGGTAGGAACAATTCAGGGCATTCTGTGGTCAAGTGGGGAGACTGGTGACATCTCCCTTCTTCCCAGTGCCAAGCAGCAGCGATACTTTGAACGAAACACTCTCAGTAAGAGTTACTCTTTACAGCAGGACAATGACTACTGTAAAACTCATGTGAGGGAAAAAAAGTTATCTGGGAAAATTTGGATTATTGGTCCAGCCTTAACAGCTTGCAGCACCGTAGGAGGAAACACAAGGAAAAGAATAAACACAGATGTGTATGTGAGAAGCGAGGAGAAGGAAAACAGGGATGAGGAGGAGGCTGGGAGCTGTGTCAGAAAGGAGAGCATAAGGGTGAAAAAAAATGAGGATGAATCTTCGTTAGTGTTACAGTGAGTGACTGTGACCTTCAAAACTGGCCTGCCCTGATGAAACTGCTAACAAGGAAGAAGGCACTGTTCCACAGAGGAGGATCAGGGTATCTAGCAAATAGTTAGATGACCTGAAGGACTAGAGAGAGAAACAGGATGACATTCTCTCATATAAAATTGAAGGGCGAGCTCTTGCACTGATGGCAAAACATCTGCTGTTAGCTTGGTGCTCATCAGCTGGAAACAAAGGAGGAAGAGAAAGATCTGGGTGTACTTGCTGACCTCAGGATGTCCAAACTGCCAGACTGATGCAACTGCAGGGACAAGAGATATAGTCCTGTGTCCCATCAAAAGAGACATTTCCAGCACAAGGAAGCTTTGTGCAGGGCTTTGGTGAGACCTCGGATGGAAGAATTTGTACTGACTGCTTGGTCATTCCTGATGAAACAGTAATTGAAAGCAGAAAGAGCATTAAAAAGCCTACAAGGGTGATGAAGAACATGGAACCTCTCCATCTTCCAGTGGGACACTGCAAGATTTTGGCTTGGTTAACCTCCCATATGCCAAGAGCCCTGCCTGGGACTGCTTTCTAAGAGTAAAGGAGTAAGTAGGCAGTAAGTAAATAGTAGCAGAGAGAGCTTGTGCTGGCTGTGAGCATGTTTGGGTGGTCAATGAGAGTGCAGTGACCTACAGTGAGGCACTGGGACTGCAGGTACTCAGTGTGCATCTCTCTCTCTCACACACACACAAATAAGCTGGCATTTTTCATCCTTCCCTAGGGGATCTCTCACTGAAGACACAGGCCCAAGGTGAAGCACAGGGACCCCAGAGGAGGAAACACTAGGGTCAGTCTAGCATACCTGAACCTAAGGGAGAATCCTCACATTTGTGTCTGCTTTGTGTTACCTGAGTTGCACAGGAAGGGAAGAAGAAGCAGCTCTCTCTCCCAGAGAGCACAAGGAGAAGTTCTGCCTCGCTAGCAGAACCACCACAGAGAAAATCACTCCATCATCCTGTCTGCTCTTCCACTTAAGCCATCCCATTTCAAACCCATTACCCCAGACTTGTGCTAGAAGACGTGGTTTAGAAGACTTGGAGCTCCCAAAATGTCAGAGGGCCGCTCACTTCTGCTACTCCATCAGCAAACACCTCCCTAGCACGCAGCACCTCATTCCCCTACTCCTTCTGCCTGGGTCTTGCAGCAGACAGGCATCAGATTTGGGAAATAACTGCTGCACCTTCTGCAGACCAGAAGGTTTCCTTCCTGGGGACGTGCCCCCTGCAGCATCGCCCTTTCCCCCACACTTGAGTCGACAAAGAGCTGAGCTCGGCAGAACCGGCGAGGAAAAGCAATCATTCGCATTGAAACGAGCACGAGGAAAAAAAACTACAATCAGCAAACCCCAAAGCTATTTTTGGTGTGCAAACTCCATTTACATTTTCCCTTTTGGTAAAAATCCCAAATTTTCAGCCTACAACATTCCAAAATTTCCCCCCTTTTTCCTTTTATCCTCAATCATAATAACAACTAGTGCCTGACAAAGACTGCCTATTTTTAATTTCCTTTGCAAACTGACTCCAGGCTGCCTATGATTTTCTCCTGCCTGGTCATTATTCAAAGCTAAATGAGTGGCTAACCAATTTCTGCAAGGAATTCTTTGTCTGCAGATTCTTCAGGAGCAGTTTGTTTTGCATGTACAAGGCTGGAAATCCTGACTGTTTGGTTTGGACAGGTGAGTCACGCAGGGCTTTTCTGGACCCATGTTACTCTAAAACTGCGGTTCTGGTTAAGGAAATATTCCAGCTTGGAGTCAGCTCAGGCTTTTGGGGGATACCCCTTGCCAGTGAAATCCTTTTGCTGGAATATTCTGCCTGGGCTGGCCAAGAAGAAGCGGGCAAGGAAGGAAATGGGTTATTGTGCAGCTCTTGCTCCCCAGCATCGCCCTGGCTGTGGGGACCCTTCCCAAGGATGCTTCCTCCGCTATCCCCGCTCATCCAGCGAGCCCTGGCGCAGCTCGGAGCAAACACGAGGTCAAAGCAGTCTGGTGTGTGCTGGAGTGGGGCTTCACTGCCAGGAGCTCTCCTGCAGGGAGCAGGCAGCTCGTGTTGGGGACAGGGAGGGCTCACCTCGCACGACTGGATGCAGTGGATGACGGAGGGGTCTGGGTACCACCGCAGCCTGCCCGTGCACACGATGTTCTGGGAGAGAAGGAGAAGACAGTGGTTAGGAGAGGTGGAGGAGGCAGGGAAACAGCCAGCAGGGCTTTCTGGAGCTGGAGGGTCTCCTACAAGTCTGCATCGCCTCACTGTGGGGCAGAACAGCAGTGACAGCCCCAGGACCCACCCTGCAGCCTTTGAAGTCCACCAAACCCAGGGTAGGTGCTGAACCCATGGGGCAGGGTCCACTGTTCATGGTGTTGCCTTTCCCTGGTCTTAAAATTAAAGCCAAAACACGGTTTATGGGGAAAAGGGGTTTTTACATCAGTACTTATTTAAGGATCCTTGGGTGCAGCACTTTGGCCAGGTGGAATGCCCCGAAATGCACACAGTTCTAGGCCTTGCTAATTAGCACATCTATCAAAGATCCCCCAGTGAGAGGCTGGAGTGAAGCCCTCGTTGTGAGGAACCTTCCCCCTGGCTGGGCCTGGCTGAGGTTCCCAAATGTGTTCTGGAGAGGCCCTTGGTGTCTGGGGCTCCCAGGATGTTTGCTCTCCTGGTTTAACGGTGCCGTGGGGCTGAGCTGAGTTCTCAGCCTTGGGGAGGTACAAGTGTGGGGCTAAAAGCACTGAGAATACATGAAAAGTATATAAAAGGGTATATAAGTGGGGTATAAAAGAAAAGGCAAAAAAATCATCCTGGCATCAAAGGCAGAGGCCAGATACACACGTGTGTGTGTAGATGTGTATTGGTTGGACTTGGTGATCTGGGAAGTCTTTCCCAGCCTCAGTGATTCTGTGTTTCTGTATCGATACAAAACTGGAAGAGGACAAAGGGAGAGGACAGGGACTACCTGAGAAGTGGGTTTGGCTGGCAGTGCCACCACAGTGTCTGACTCGGCCAGGAGCTGCTGCTGGGGCCAATCCACACGAGGCTGGAGCCTACCATCGTGTCTCTGCGTGATGCTGAACCCGCCAGCTGCTCAGCTGGTCCCCACTCAGTGCCTACAACATTTGGCTCATGGATCCCTGCTCTGGCTCCAAAAGCTGTGTCCTGGGAGGACTCATCCCCCCAGAGCTGACCCGAGGCAGACACGCCGGACTCACGGTCACTCTGAGGCTCTCACTGGTATTTAGGAGGCACAAACTCAGCTGTTGCAGCCAGATGGACACAAGAAGCGAGATGTGGAGGGCTCGGTTTCCCGGCCCTGGAACACACCGCCCTGCTCATTTAGCTGGGGTTTGTGGGGAACACTCATGATTACACGGGGGGAAGAAAAGCCCCACCGCACATGCAATTTCCTCCTTGTAAAGCTCGGGCAGGCTTTGAAATCTGAGGCCCCATAAAACGGCGTCTGGCCTGTGAAAGTGTCCTAGGATGCCCTTCGCAGCACGGGAATCGCACAGAGGGGTAGGTGTGCTTTCTCCCAGCCTCTTGTTTGCTATGTTCAGTGGCTGGAAGAGCGGCTCCAGCATTCCCAGGTGGCATGGGCAGCTAGGGATGGGGCAGCTCTGCCCACGCAGACTGGATGCAGGTCCTTCTGCAGCATCTTCAGTCAAGACTATGATGGGGCTGGAGCAGGAGGAGGTCCTGGCCGTCCTCAGCCAGCGCAGGAAGGGAAGATCCAGAAGGAGCCACCCTAATGGGGCAAAGGCTGGGCAATTCCAGAGCCCACCAATTCCTGCTCAGCCCAGAGGATGTCTGCAGCCCCACAGAGCTGTTCTGTATGTGGTTGTTGAGCAACTCGGGTGCCATTTTAGCCTGCTCATATTAGTGCACCCATATTCCATGGGAAATGAGGGCACAGAGACAAACCTGCTCAGCTGTGGGATACAATGAATCAGAGCTGAAAGAAAAACAGGCCTGAGTCTTCCCTGAGTGGCCTCTGCAGTTCCTGGTGTTGCTTGCCCCATCCTCTCCCATCTCACGGAGCATGGCAGCTCCCGGGAACAGCAAACTGCTGGAGGCTTGGGGGAACCAAGTGGGGAGCAGAGACAGAAGCCAGGACAGAGAGGAAAACAAGACAGTCCAGGGAGAGAGCTCCTGGCACGGGACAGAGCTGCTTCTTAAAATAGAGTCTCCTCTCCCTCCTCCTCCTCCTCCTCCTCCCTGCAAAATGCCTCCCTTGCACGAAAGCCCGCAGTGGTGGTGAAAGGGAAGCCGAACACCACCGCCTCAGCGGGCCAAGCCACCCGATCCCTCAAAGGCCAGGACTCCTTCCAAGGCTCGTGCTTAACCACCCCACATGCCCCAGGCGTCCTCGCCCCCCTGGCAGCGTGGGCCGCGGGCCGGAGGCGATGCACAGTAGTATCCATGGCGCTGGGCCTCCTGCGGCTTCCCAGGAGGAGGGGAGAGCGCCTGGATGGGAGCGCTGGCTCCTGGGAAGGCTGTTTGCTTTTCTTTGTTCGACCTCCTTCCTCATACATCTCGTTTTTATTTTAAGAAATATTACCCCGGCAGAACTGCTTTTTTGGTGAAGCCCTCGCCACGAGGATCCAAACTATTTGAGCTATTCGAGCTGCTTTGCCTACAAAATGAGTAAGAGGTGGGGAGGGAAAGGCTCCCCTGTTCCAGCAGCAGAGGCACCCGGCCGGCCAGCAGGTCCTGGCAACTGGAGACACCTTTCAGCTGACAGTGCCCTGCCTCTTCCTTGGCAGGGAAATGCCTGCCTGGGATTGCATCTCCGCTGCCAGGTATTTGGGGACCCAGGCTTGCGCTGTGCCAGAGGCTGCTTCTGCTCTCCCAGCACACTGGCTGACAATAAACAGCAGCTTAACAGGTTTAGGCACACAGCACAGCCTGAAAAACCAGTGGGATTCTTGCATTAAACTTCACATATTGTGGTATCCTGCAATTCCTTGAAAGCTGGCTGGGGAGCTGATAAGTATGCTGAGCTTTGGTGTAGGAGAGCAGGAGGTTGGTCTTTCCAAAGTCTTACCCTTCTTCACCTGAGGCAGAGATTTTGGGTTAAAACACCAGGTGGAGGGGAAGGGACGTTCCCTCCCTGTGCTGCCAGCAACCCCCCCTGCCAGAGGAATCCCTCTCCCCTTTTACCTGGACTCTGGTGGGCTGCAGCCGGTGGTCCATGGTCTCGGCAGTGACGTTTTTGGGCAGTATGACAGGGTCGCTGGGAGGAATGACACAGGAAGGGATGCACACAGCACCTGTGGGAGGAGGGAGAGCCTTGAGGACCTCACCAGGACCTCACCATCGATGTCTTTTAGGAGGCCACCACTGATGGTAGAGACAGAGGTAGAGGGGACCCTTTTCCTCCCAGCCTGGGATAGCAATTCCTTCCCCAAATCCTGAATTATCCAAGAGCCCACAGAAGTTGTGCCCAATTCTCTTCTCCCAGGTGAAGGGAAAACTGAGCACAGCTTAGGAGAAAGATTCCAACCTTGATGGCAGGACATGGGACCCAGCATGAAAGTAAGTCTGGCCTGGATGTCATGTGATGTTTGCTGATGTGTTAAGAAGCGTCTTTAAAAATTTTTCTACTGCAGGAAATTCCCACTGCCTCCCCACAACCCAGGAAGAAAAAAAAGCTGTAAAAACCATCTTGGAAAACCAGGTGGGATCCCAGCCTTAATCCTAGCCCCACATTAGGGTGAGAGGTGCCTTTGCTTCAGAGTGACACGGAGGGATTAGAGGGATGCTAGACCAGATGCAAGCTGAGTGTTGCAGCTTTTCCTGAGAGCAGGCAGCAGCCAATTCCTGCAGACAGAAATGGATGATGCAGTCCCTCATCTGGTGAAAGTGCCCTGTTACACTCAATTGTCACTGCAGCTTTTATGGCTTTTATCTAGGGCCTGTCACATGAACCCGGCCAACAGCAGGAGTCGTGGCAAGTGGGGAGACCTCAGGGAAGATGGAGGGTTACAGATCAGGGAAATGAAGGCAAAGAGCTGGGTTTGCCCTAAAGACAATCCCTGCTGCCTCCAAAAGGAGAGGTGCTTAATGCTGGAGACAAGTGTAGCTTTGTGTCTTGCCCAAGAGTGCAACCAGGCCAAAGCCACCCCTGGCTCTGTGTTTATAAAGACGATAGAAGAGGAAACGGGATTTTTTTTTTTTTTATATTTAGTGGGGATTGGTACAGGAAGAGTCACTGTGACTATCAACTCCCTGGGACGATGGAGTCGGCACAAAGTTTGGTTTTCATCTGCCCTCACCTATGCCATGCCCCTGCTCACACTTGTACTCCACGAGGTTCATCTCTGGGGGCGGTGGGCAGGCGCCCTGCAAGCTCTCACACAGTTTGAACTCCTCTGTCCACAGGCCCTCCTTGGTGCAGACGATGGGAACCTGCAAAGCAGAGGCAGAGCAGAGTTACTCGCCCTGCCTGGCCACTGCCCACCTCCTTGGTGGGCAAGGACACCCTTCCCACGGGCCACGTCCAGAGGGAAGCTCCCCAAGGCAGCGGGGATGTGCACTGACCAGAAATGCAATTGTTTTTCCCACCAGAGGGAACCAGCCAGGCTGTGGTGCTCTCCTCTCCCTCCATCGTAGAGAGATCACAGCAAAAAGCTGGAGAAAGCAATTCCTTTTTTAACTCGTCTTCAATTGTAATATTTAACTCCATTTCTAAAGGGACCTTCTGTAGGTTCCCAAGAGAAGAATGTAAATAGTGAAAGATGTTTTGGCAAGGTGCTTCCCTTGACCAATGAAACAGCTTTGTCTTTCTCGGTTTTCATATTTTGTGGGACTGTGCTGGAGACACAGGCAGACACAGTCAGACACAAACAACCTCCAGCTAACAGGCTGGAGAGAGAAAAGCTTGATCTTTCTTCTTGATAATAAAACCTTCTGAGTTTCAAATCCTACGAACACAGGAGTCAGTTTGTGGGCAAGCCCTAAAAATAAAGCCACATCTTTCCAACAGCACGCCTCTTTTGACAAGACCCCTTCCAAGCAGTGGTAAGATACCTGGGTGGAAGGGCTCGCAGGCAGCAGCCTCCACCCCCCAGGGAAGCCCCTTGGTCAGCACAACTGCTGCAGCATGGTTGCCCATCTTCCAAGGGAATGCTCCCACAGCACCTCCCAAAACCCACTGGAAACCCCCTCCTTATGCTTCCTGAGCCTTTTCACCCACAATGAGCCAGCTTGCTGAGGACCACTGGTTTCCACAAAAGGTCCCCAGGGAGCAGGTGAGCATCCCCAGGCAGTGGTGCACCTCGTGCCGTGCGTGGGGCCCAGCAGGAACAGCCCTGGGCTTGTAGAGGGCCTGCTCTCTGGTGGGACAAGGGTGTTTGGCCTCGGGGATGGGTCAGACTGTGGCAGGACCCCTCGGCACAGCAGGGCTCGGGGAGCCTGAAACACAAGGTGTGCTCAGGGCCTGCCTGCCCCCCCGGACACTCACCTGCTGTCCCTGCTGCTCGCAGGTGAGGACACACTGGCTGTCCAGCTCGAAGCCCCGGGTGCAGTTGTACATGCCCTCGAAGACGGGGGGCGGGGGCTTGCACACCACGGGGACGCAGTGTCCCTCCTCCCACTGCCCGCTCTCCAGGCACTGGAGCTTCAGGAACTTCCTGGGGGAACACAGACACCACACTGGCCTGCAGAGCCCCAGACACTCTGCCCTGGCTGTAGCAGGCGCCCCACAGATGTCAGGAACAGACTGAAGACATCTCTCCTGGGGCACAGTCGTGACCCCCACGTGCAGGACATTCCCATTCCGTACCATCCTGCACCACGGGCACCTCCTTCCAGAGGGACACTCCATACTTAACCAGGACCTTTCCTTCTCCTCGCTGGGGGGATTGCACTCATCTAGGAGCACTGGGTGCATTTCCCTGGCACTGGCCACCCCACTGCTCCCCACCTCTTGTGGTGCCCCGTAACCATTCCTCCCACAGTCCCTGCAGGTCCTGGGCTGCTTTGTCCCACCGCCAGTGGCTGCATACTTTGCTGGATGGAGCTTGCCTCCACCAGTAAATCCTCTGGCCTGTGCCCAGCTGCTCCTGAGGCTCCTCTTTGTACTCCAGCCAGTTCTGTCAATCCTGCTCTCGCCAAGGGGCTGCCGTGCTGCAGCAGACCAGTACCACCCTATGCTGCTAAAACAGCCCAGACACAAACTACTTGGCAAGAAAAGAGAAAGAAAGAAAGAAAGAGAGAGAGAAAGAGAGAGAGAAAGAGAGAGAGAAAGAGAGAAAGAGAGAAAGAGAGAAAGAGAGAGAGAGAAAGAAAGAAAGAGAGAAAGAAAGAAAGAAAGAGAGAAAGAAAGAAAGAAAGGGAAGGCACTGGGGGAAGGCACTGAACTATCCCTTGTTCTGAGAGGCAGCAGACAGACAGAGTGTGGGGCCACCCATGTGCCCCCTAACACCTGATGCAGGGTCATGACACTGTGTGGGGCCACCCATGTGCCCCCTAACACCTGATGCAGGGTCATGACACTGTGTGGGGCCACCCATGTGCCCCCTAACACCTGATGCAGGGTCATGACACTGTGTGGGGCCACCCAGCTGCCCCTCGACACATGGTGCAGGGTCACGCAGCTTGGAGAAGCAAGGGGATCCCATTTCCACCCCACTGCCAGAGCAGGGGTGTTTCCTTGTCAGATTCCTGCTGGGAACTCGTGGATGAGGTATTTTAGAGGTTTTTGAAGCATTCTTACATTTTAAAATACTGGCAGCCCTTGGAGAGTCCCCTTCTGCCTTCAGAAATCAGGGATCTGTTGTTTCTCAAGACCCTATGAAGAGGCAGTGGGCGCCTGCCAAGGTGAGTGCAGGCTCCAGCAGCTAACACAGAGGCAGGCAGGGTAGGGAATGGGATGCAGCAGTTCCACTGGCACAGAGATCTGCACAAATCTTCCCACCAGCCCACCTGAGAAGCGAGGATGGCTGTGCTGTGAGCACCTGAGCAGTGAGGGTTGCTGCGAGATCACCCCAACAGCAGCAGCAGCCTTGGATTAACTGAGGGAGCTGCAGCTATGGAGTGTTTCAGAAGGCTGGTGAGGCCGAGGGACTCTGGATTCCATTGTAGGCATCTGTGGTTTCAGTCCATTCCTCATTTAACTCTCTTGTTTGCCTGCCCTTCCCATGAGGATGACAGTCACTGCCTTGCAAAGATGCCCCCATCAGACTCTGACTGAGTGCTTCGCTCTGCCCAGCGTTAAAGGTAAGCAAAGGCACTTGCCAGGAAGTACTGATCCATGTTGGATGTCCAGCTCCACAGGAAGCATTTTCCCCTTCTTGAACTTCCTGGCTCACAGGGTGTGATCCAGCTGTAGGACTTACAAGGGGGAAAGCACTGAGGGTTACAGAGAGAGAAGCAAGCTGGGAGCATGAAGTCACTGCAACAGCAACACCTCAGGCACTGAGCAAATGTCCCAAGTCACAACATGAGATGTGCCCAAAAGTGTCTGTTCTATCACCATCTCCATGAGCTGTTGGAACCAGGTGGGGCAGTGCTCCCTGCCTGCTCCCTCTGGGCTATCTCCTGTCCATGGCCAGCAGTGCTTGCCCATGGCTCACAGATAACTCTGGGCTATCTCCTGTTCATGGCCCAGCAGTGCCTTGCCCATGGCTCACAGATAACTCTGGGCTATCTCCTGTTCATGGCCCAGCAGTGCCTTGCCCATGGCTCACAGATAACTCTGGGCTATCTCCTGTTCATGGCCAGCAGTGCCTTGCCCATGGCTCACAGATAACTCTGGGCTATCTCCTGTCCATGGCCCAGCAGTGCTTGCCCATGGCTCACAGATAACTCTGGGCTATCTCCTGTCCATGGCCCAGCAGTGCCTTGCCCATGGCTCACCATCCCATTGTGAGATGCTCCACCCAGAGGGAGGAACCAACTATTCCATCCTGGATATAGGCTGAGATCTCAAACACCACAGGAGCCTTTCCCACTGGATTCTCAGAGGACAAGAGCTACAGAGCCACCTCTGGACCTTCTGAGGAAGACCAGACCTTTCTCCAGGATCACTGCTCCAACAGAACCACATCCATCACTTCAGGAGGACTGCAGCCACCATCTGATCAAACTGCTGCTGCTACCCTGACTAACAGGGTGTCAGTTTGTATCTGACTCTGTCAGTTTAAACCAGTGTTTTTTCTGCCTTTATTTCTAGTTTTCCTAATAAATTGTTATTCTGACTTGGTGTCTCCCACTGGTTCGTTCTTCAAACCAGAACAGCAAACTCCTTTAAAGGCCAGGAGCATCCCAGACTTCTCACTGGCCACTGCACCTCCCTTTTGCTCTCCAAACGGTGGCTGAGGCCCCGTGCCCAGGAAGGGCTGGGGAGGTGGGTCAGGGCTGGGGAGCTGCAGTTTGCACAGGTGCAGGCTGTGGTTGGCAGTGCTGTCACCCTCGCAGGGGCTCCTTGTTTTGATGTGGTGCTGCAGTGACCCTGCTGGGAGCCAGCAGCGTGCACGGCCTCTCACACCTCTCCCCCTCACCTGCACCCTGCCAGACCACCTCGCTCTGGAGGCTCAACCCACAGCATCCACCCAGGGACTTCACACAGAGCTAGCCCAGGCTGACCCCGGGGTAGAGGGTGGGGTGTGGACCACTCCCCCACCTATGAAATAAGCAGTTCATGTGGAAGCTTGGAGAAGGGAAGGGAGAGGCTTTAAAAAAAAAAAAAAAAAGTATATACCTAAATACACACAAACTTCACAGGAGCTTGAAATTTCCGGGCCCCCTCCCACCCCACAACTTCTTCTGATCTGGGTTAGCAGCACTTCTTGAGGGTTAACAAGGAAGCCAGGAAAATAGGAGTCAACCCTCCCACCAGGCAGGCCTGATGGACAGAGGAGGCAAGGGAGAGGTCTGAGGAGAAGGCATGAGCACTTGCCCAGCTCCAGGAGCTGAGAATGCAGGGCCTGGCAGGGATCCAGCCATCCTCTGAGGCAGCCAGCCTGGGGGCAGTGGGTTTGTTGTGCAGGATGGTGACAAATGAGTCCAAAGCCTCATCTCCTATGGCAGGAGACGGATGGCTTCACAGAGAGTAGGGGGAAAGGAGAGACATTTGTCAGTGAATGGGAGGAAAGCTGCACCAGCAGTGTGTAGAGCCCTCTGCTGCTGTGCACCAACTCTGGAAATGCCCAGAGACCTTGGAGGTGGAAATGACAGAGGAACTTGGTTGACAGCCTGGGTTTTCTTTACCTGGCTCCTTGGCTCCCATGGCTGTGTGTGTTTGCCTTTTACCTGGAAGGGGCCAGATATGGGCAGAGGAAGAGAGTGCCTTTGTGCCCACCCCACACGTGCCTGGTACCCCACTAAGCTGCAGTGCTCCTGGGTTAGGCTGTCAACTTTGTTTTGTTTCCAGTCCCCACTCTGCTGACTCCTTCCAGCCCCCATTTTCTCCTCCACATTCTCCCACCTCCTCTCCTTCTTCCATGGTCTCTGCAGGTGTTGTACAAGGGGAGAAGGAAGAGGGGCCAACACCTCCATGGAAGCTCAGTGAGGACTGTGCTGGGCTCCCTTAATTTCTGGTCAAAATGCAAGCTGAGACTTCCAAATCTGCCCAAAAATACACAAGTGGTTCTTTGCTTCATTCCCTCAAGCAAGCAGAAGGATCTCAACCCCTCACAAAGGCAGCTTTGAGATCCCAAAATCTCTTCTCTCCAAGGAATCATCCCACAATGGGCAAGTGAAACAAGTCCTCTGAAGGGCCTGACCTTTTAGGTCCCCAAACTGAGAGCACCCCCTCAACAGTTAGGGTGTTCCTCCAAAGGATCTCCTAGCTATCATCACACAATCACAGAACTGTTTTGGGCTGGAAGGCACCTTAAAGATCATCTTTGTTCCAACCCCCTTGCCATGGTCGGTCAGAGGAACCTGCCAGCAGGAAGGCAGCAAATTTCTGGCAGGATCTCGATTACACAATCAGTATTTCCTCAAGGATCCCTTGCTGACAAGCAGTGATTTCCCAAGGGCCTTTCCTCACCCAGGTTAATAGACAAAAGCATCTCAAGACAACTGATTTCTTCATCCCCTTCCTCTTCCTCTTCAGCTATGGGAAATGAATTTCAACTATGATCTCAGCCCCTTCTGAGCACCCTTACTGCTCCCGCAGTAAAATTCAACTGAAAAACACAAGAGAGGGAATTGCATGAACATCTGTGTCCAAGATCACCTTGGCTGGCTCAGAGACAGCTGGACCCCAACCATGGTTCAGGCCTGCATGAGGCAGGCACCTCCACCCGAGGAGCAAAGCTAGAGCTGGAAGAATAACTCAAAGGAAGCCTGACTATAATCCCAAGGGTGAGCTCGTTAGTGGCCATGAGGAGTCCTCAGTGTCAGTCACAGGTTGTGCTTGACTTTTGTCCAATATACAGCACACACAGAGTCTTGCTTCCTTGTGTGCACCAACACTTGTATGGCACTAAATCCTTTAGCAAGGCTTGTGCTTGCTGGGTTGGTGGACAACAGGGAGACAACAGAGCAAGAACTCAGTTTTCTGAACTCAGCAGAAGACCCCAAAAGCCTGATGTCCAAATCACTACCTCAGACCCTACTTTCACACCAGCACATCGGGTACCTGAACCTCATCAGTGTTGGTTGCTTCCAGAACTCTCCATCACCTCACTTTCTTCACAACTGGCGTGATTAAAGAAACTAACCTTTCACTCTGGCAGCTCCCACCCTCTCCTTGCCAGGGCTGAGACACCAGAAGGATTTCCAGCAATCCAGAAACTCACTGGCTCGTAGCTACTACACCACGCCAAGGAGCTTGTACTCATGCCGAGTGTGCACCACGAGCTCCTGATGAGCTACCATGACATTTACAAGGGCAAGGAAAGGTCTTTGCTTGGCTTGGGCCACTCACACAGGAGTTAATCTGCGTGGTAGGAAAGCAATACTCTTTCTGGTTTTTTTTTTAATGTGGGTTTTGTATTCCACCATCAGAGATGCCTGACAAAATAGCAGCAACAACAACTGCAACCGTGGAAATGCAGTGTCGACATGCACTGCTATGGAAGTGTAAACCACCTCGCATGCTCAGACCCACGTGGAAGTTACTCACACATCAGAGGAGCCTCGGGATCTCACAGGGGTCATGGCTTTTTCCCAGGAGTTGCTGCAGCAGGACAGAGGGGGCCTAACTCTGCAAGCTGAGCGGATCTGTTTGAATGCCCCGTGCCTGAAGTGCCACAGGCACAAAAGCTGCTCTGGAGCATGCGAAGCAGTCCGTGTGATCACAGCCATAATCACCATTTGCTCAGCTCCCTTTGGCCCAAAAAAATGCTCCCAACACTGTGAAAAGCTGTTTACAGAAACCACTTCCTTCATTACAAGGAAGGAAATTTGGCAGCTGCTTCCCACTGCACAACAACTCTACCCCAGAGGAGAGAAGAGACGAAGTCTGCATCCAATTACAACTGGAAGGGGGCATTAAACAATTAACACATAATTACCTGATCTGGGCTAGAATCAAGACTCTGGGGAGGACCCGGCCAGTGCCAGGGAATCTTTAGTGACCAAACCCAGTGGGGATTTCAGCTGGAGGCGTCACAGACAAAACGCTGCTCTCCTCCCCAGCATCGCCACACTGGCTGAGAGCAGCGCTAGCGAACCACCAGGAATTTTTCCCCGAAGCATCAGGAAAAATCTTCCCCCATTGAAATGGCAGTGCTAGAGATTAAATTTAGCCAAGAGGCACAGCGGGTGAGACGTGAGCCCTGACAAAAGGCAGCCATTCATTCTTACAGTGCCTCCTCTCCGTGTTTTACCGCTTCTAGGAAAGACAGAAGCTCCAGGAATCTGCCAACATCTTGTAATTGTCTAATTACCTGGGAGTCCTCATTCATTTGGTGCTTTGACCAGTCCTCAAACACTTCATTTGGTGCTTAACTTTCACCAGGTGACGAATACATGGAGGTGCAGGGGAAGATCTGCTTGTTTCAGGTCAAAGTACTTAACCCACACGCGTGTGCAGCAGCACCTTGCTCCCACCAGCTTCACCCAGACCAGGGAATGCCTCTCACATTTTGGGAGATCTCTGTGATCACAGCAAGCTGCTCTGCCTCCTACCTATCAAGTCAGGTCCTTGAGACCACCACTGTCCTATCCCCTCTGCTCCTGGAGGGCACTGGGAGGAGGAAAGGAATGAACAGACCCGCTGCAGACTTACTTCTTGGGCTTGTCCGCCGCGCTCTCGGCCACGTGGTACCCGGGCTTGCACTTGTAGCGACACACCGAGCCCACGTCGTGGTTGCCCTGCAGGCACCGAGGCACCAGGAGCTTGGCGTTGGCCACGGCGGGCGGTGCGTCGCACTCCAGCTTGCAGTAGGCTTCGGGCAGGGACCAGAGACCGTCCTCCAGGCAGGTGAGCCACTGGTTTGTGCCTGAGCCCGAAAGAGAAGCAGCGTGTGGGGCTACAGCTGAGCCAGGGATGGAGTCCTGCCGAGGGCAGCTCAGGGCAACCAGCAGCTCGTGTTAGGAGTGCATACTGACACCAAAGGGGGCAACAAACACAAAGGACACGGACCCCATCGCCTGCTTGGTCATAAAATACTTGAATGCAGGCAGAAGTATGGAGGGGTCAGCTTCTAGAGGCTGGAAAGTCTGGTTTGGTTCTGCAAATCTCCCTTCTTCTGCAAATCTTTCCCTTCAACTTGCTCTCCTTGGTGATGCCTCAGGCTAGCCAGGGGCCTTTGTGTAAGGCACCTCTCTATCACCTTCGGGTCAGCCCTCCTTCATTGTCCCCAAGTGCTTTCTGCAGCTGACCATGCTGTCATACCCTACTACAGATGCGAGATCATAGAATCATGGAAGGGTTTGGGCTGGAAAAGGACCTATAAAGGCCATCTCGTCCAACCTCGCTTTGCCATGGGCACGGACATCTTCCACCAGATCAGTCAGCTCAGAGCCCTCCCCAACCTGGCTTTCAACGTTTCCAGGGATGGGGCATCCACCACCTCTCTGGGCAACCTGAGAGCCAAGAGGATGGAAAATGCCACAAGGACAGATGTGGGAGGCTCCACTGGTGTGACTGGGAATCCAAACCACCCATGGTTAGAGGTTTGGGTTGAGTATTACAGCCCAGCTCTTTGTTGTCCCTGATAGACCTAACTAAATGGGTGGCCAAGAACTGCTCAGCTCTGGCTGCCTGCGGGAAGTGCCCAGGACTCCATCGCCCACATGGTGTGGATGATGGATAGCTCACTGGGAACTGCTGAGCGAGAAAAAAAGCTGGACTGGAGTGAATGGGACTCTTCCTACTGGGAGGTTTGGATCAGCACGTTTGTGGCGCAGCCAGGCTGCTCTGCAATCCCTTCAAACATTGCTTTCTTTTTACAGAAACGCTTCTGGACCAGAGGCAAGATCCCATCTCTACCCAGCCCTTGTGTTCCTGATGGGTCGAGGCTGCCAGGGGTCATCTCCCACCTCCGAGCTCCACACAGCCACGTCATCCTTTCCTTGCCTGTCCTCAGCATTTATGAGCAGTGACAGCTTGTGAGGATGCAGGTCTCAGTGGGGGGAACAAGAGCATGTCCCTGCCTCAGTGGCTTGGTTGTGTGAGCTGGACTCTTAAGAGTTTCTCCAAGGCTTGGCAGCCTTGGCCAAGCACATCACGCTGGAAGGCACCCAGGAGCCCATCGAGGGAGCCCGTGGCAAACCTCCCAGGGACTGCAGCGGGACCAAGAGGTCCCAGCCATGAGTGAAAGATCAGATTAAAGCTCTGCCCTCAGTTGAGCAACCCAGCACCAGTTTGTGCAGAATTTGTGTTGTTGAGATGACATTCGTGTGCTACCCTTTGATCAGCTCACTCCGGGGATCTGCCACCGTCCTCCCTGTCGTGAAATGAGACCTTAATTCTCTGCTGGTTTTGCGCCTTAGATTTAACTTTTTTTTTTTTAAAGAAGTAAACAATTCTCATACATTTCAGCCATAAACGTCTCCATAAAATAGGGCACCCATTAAAATGATTTGTTGTATGTGATTTTTCAGAGCAAAGGCGCTGGTGGAAATTCACAAAGTCCCAATGCTTGGAGCTGTCAAGGCAATTATCCCTGAAATCCCATCCAGCTCAGCCCTTGCATGGACAGAACAGTAGCTCTCTTTCTCTGACTTGGCTTAAAAAATTCCTGCGGCTACCGATGGAGTCGGCAGAATGAAAGCCAGGCCGTGGTGTGTCTGGGTGGTGAACATCTCCCAGACATCTCTGCAGCTGTGGGCATGGGTCTCCATGGCTTTATACAGCCCCAGGCCCCCTGAACCACAGGCTTTCCCACAGCCACCAGGCACAGAGCCACTGCTGGCTCTCTGAAGCCCTCTCTGTCTGCCTGCCTCATGTTCTGTGTCTCCATCACCGTAATGCTGGAGGCTGGACCAGTTATCAGGAGAGGACACTGCTACACCCAGAGGTGGATGGATAAGGGCTGCCTGCCAGGGGATGGCAGTCAGAGGGAATTATCTCCACACTGGGATGTCTGTGCTCCAGAGGGAGGGATACCCATCATTTTGGGAAGCATCTCCAGAGCCCATCCAGCTGGCAAAAGCCAGGACAAGCGAGAAATTCCAAGTAGCAATGCTCTGCTTGAACTGCTTGGGACAGGCATGGAAAGGTGGCATCAAAAATGGGTGGTTCAATGTCTCGACACTCCAGAGCGTACCTTGAAGCTTGGCTGGGGGGATGCAGGAGAAGGAGCATCTCTGCAGGTAGGTGGTCCCCATGGGGCAGGAGAACTCGGCATAGGACACGTGGGACTGGCCAGGGACACGGCAGTCAACGGGGTCACAGGTCACAGATCTGTCCCACTGTCCCCAGCTGCACGTCAGCACCACCTCCTGCTGCAGAGAAAGCAAAGCTCCATCAGAGCCATGAAGAGAGCTTTGACCTACAGGTGTGCCACCGCAGCAGCAAGGTCTGACCCAAGTTTCAGGATGCAGAGAGATCTCTGACAGTTTTCCTCCCCCAGTGTGTGCCCTTCCTCCCCACCCTGGACAATGAATCTTGGAGCCCTGAGCTGTTCACAGGGAGACATGTGGGGTGTGAGAGCAGCAAATGTGCCTTGGGGTAACAATCCAGCCACTGTGCATGTTACATTGTCTGGGCAGTGCCAGTCCACATTAAGGGAAAAAAGGAAAATCCCTTCAAGATACGCTGAAACCTCTTGAGCCAAGGTATTCCCAGCTCTGCACGCTGCAATTTCCTCCCCTAAAAGACCAAGTCTTACTTCAGCTGTTGTCAGAAAGCTCTTCTTGTCAGTTGTTTTTCCCTAAATGAACCACTTTCCTCATGCCTCAGCCCACAAACCCTAATTACACAGCCCCTCTCACTCAGCTGAGGGAACTGCCTGACATCAAAAACCACCACGGTCCCACCACTAAATATGGTCAACATGTGCTTCATCAAAACTGAGGGGTGGATGATGGTTTGCTGTGAGTAACCTGGTTCAGTGGAAGGTGTTCCCAGCCTCAACTAAAGTGGGGTTGGACTCAGTGACCTTTTAAAGATCCCTTCCAACCACAATCATTCTAGGATTTCCATTCCCAAACTGCTAACCCCAGCCCAGCAGCCCTCAGCCAGGGGCTGCAGAACAATATTCCTGATGTCCCTTTGATGCCAGGATGATTTTTTGCCTGTTTTTATACCCCTCTGACACACTCTTTTAATAGTTTGATGTATTCTCAGTGCTTTTAGCCCCACACTTGTACCTCCCCAAGGCTGAGAACTCAGCTCAGCCCCACGGCACCGTTAAACCAGGAGAGCAAACATCCTGGGAGCCCCAGACACCAAGGGCCTCTCCAGAACACATTTGGGAACCTCAGCCAGGCCCAGCCAGGGGGAAGGTTCCTCACAACGAGGGCTTCACTCCAGCCTCTCACTGGGGGATCTTTGATAGATGTGCTAATTAGCAAGGCCTAGAATTGTGTGCATTTCAGGGCATTCCACCAGGACCAAGTGCTGCACCTAAGGATCCTTCAATAAACACCCAGGTAAAAAACCCTTTTCCCCATAAACCGTGTTTTGGTTTTAATTTTAAGACCAGGGAAAGGCAACACCTTCACTGGCTGAGTAGAGCCAAACACATCATGACCTATCCTCCCAACCAGCATGTGTTGGTTGAACCTGGATGTGGTGGCTCTGGAGGATATCCCTAAGTTTGGCTCTGGCACTCCCAAGAGTGCAGCAGGATCACAGTGTAGCTGAACTCGGTGGAGAGGATGCTCAGGAGAGGAGCTGTGTGGGTTTTCCTAAATACCAACACGAGCCAGACATCACTGTAACACCACTGGAGGGCTCAGGGCAAGGCACTGCCCTGTGCTGTGACAGCCACTTGGTAAAGCTCTGCTCAGAAGTTTCCCATGGTGCTGCCAAGCACAGGAGAGCTGTCACCCCGGGCGCATTTATCTCGTGCGGTTTCATTTCGGAGAACGGGAACATTTTGTTTCCCCTGGGCATGCCTTGGCCCACAGACCCCGCAGCCACGTCATTAATTAATGACCTCCCAGTGACGAGCAGCGCGTCTCCAGCTGCCCTGCTGCACTTCCCAGCGCCCACCCCTCCTGTGGCATGGGAAACCTGCCTGCCAAGGGGTCACGAGCAGATGGTGGAGGGGAGGGAAGGTCACCCTGCTGACGTGCCCCAACTCACTTCTGCCCCAAGCCAGCTCACACTCTGGCTCAGTCTGGCGTGTAGGGCCAGCCCAGCCCCAGAGATTCCTGTTCCCCCCTCCAGGAACAGCCTAAGGACAGGACACTCTGTGCCTACACCCCTGCCAAGGTGAGTGCCTGCACCGAGGCAGCTCAGATCCTGAGGACACATCATCCCAGCTCTCCTTGGTCAAGAGCTAAGAGCTGTGCTGGCTCGTGGCTTTGATGAGGCAACCCCCAACCCTCCTGAAAGTGGGACAAACTCTTTCAGGGTGACCTCTGTGCCATTCCTGCAACACAACACAAAGGAAGAAAAGCTCTCCATGCTCTCAGCTGCCTCTAAATATAGTCGATCTGCAATGACTTCATTTTTTCCTGAGCCACTAACTTCGGCTTTAAGAGAGAAAACATCCCAGGGATGTTTAACCCTCCAAGCAATGCCCATCTGGAGAGCAGAAATATCTACCTCTCCCCCTGCTGGAGTGCATCACCCTGACCTGGGACATTCCCTGCAGCAGCTTTCAGCCAGGCAGAACTGGACTGGGAGAACTAGCAGGGAAAGAGAGGCAAGAACCAGCAAGGAAAGAGAGGCAAGAACCAGCAAGGAAAGAGAGGCATCTCCAAGGCAGAAACATCAGCCACGAGCACAGGGGTCCAGCACTGGAGCTTCACTGAGCTGGGATGTGCTGGGAAAGCAGCAAGAAGGTGATGCCAAAATGATATTTTGCTTTTTCTTTTATACCCCTCTTACATACCCTTTTATATAGTTTGATGTATTCTCAGTGCTTTTAGCCCCACACTTGTAACTCCCCAAGGCTGAGAACTCAGCTCAGCCCCACGGCACCGTTAAACCAGGAGAGCAAACATCCTGGGAGCCCCAGACACCAAGGGCCTCTCCAGAACACATTTGGGAACCTCAGCCAGGCCCAGCTAGGGGGAAGGTTCCTCACAACGAGGGCTTCACTCCAGCCTCTCCCTGGGGGATCTTTGATAGATGTGCTGTAATTGTGTGTATTTCAGTGTGAGGAGTAGTACATGCATTTCCAGGGCATTCTACCAGGACCAAGTGCTGTACCCCAGGATCCTTAAATAAATACTGATGTAAAAACCCCTTTTCCCCATCAACTGCATTTTGGTTTTAATTTTAACACCAGGGAAAGGCATCAAGGTTGGGCCTGGAGGAACAAAGCGGTCTGTGCTCTCTCCAACCACCTCAGGGTGCCTAAATCATTCTCCTCTCGGTCTTGGTCCCATGGGCCACCCTGAGACCCACTCACCTGCGTGGTGCCCAGCCTCTTGCCACCGCTGGAGTGGAGGATGAAGCCCTTTTGGCAGGTGACAGTGCAGGCCATGTGCCTTGGGCTGTCGGAGCTGCAGTTGAGGGTGGCAGTGTGAGCGAGCAGCGGCCGTGAGCAGCTTCCTGATCCTGTGCAGGCACCGTGGGCACAGCTGTGGAGGAGAGCACAGAAGGGATCAGCCCCAGGACTGAACGAGCCTGCTGCCCCTGGCCAGGCTGTTTTTCCTTCTTTCTCAGGCTCTATACCAGGAAAGAAAGGAGTCACAAGTGCAGCTTCTGTTTCTTGTGTCGTTTGTTAAGTTCTTATCTCATTTTCTTTGTGCCGCCCACACCTGAGCTCAGCACTGCCAGAATCACTGCAGAATGGTCACAAGAGCTTGAGCACAGAATGGTTTAAAGACTTTTTACCCAATTAACAGTTCCAATGTAAGATATTTTCAGCAGTGTACCAATAACTATTAATCCTAGTTCACACATTTCTTCTACCTCAAACCCATGCTAGCAATCCCTCAGTGCCACCAGCACAGCAGCAATGGAGGAGAAGGAGAAGAAGGAAAGACCCAGGGCCACCACCCTGAATCCTCCATGTTTGTCCCCATTCACCTCCATAGCACAAACCCCAAAACTCTGATTTTTCACCCTGTGATAAACTAACTCCAATCTGTCTCACATTCTCCATGCTGGCAGTTCATCCAGAAGTGTTGGGAGCTTTTTCCAGGGGCACAGATCAAAGGCTGTGTCCCCCTGGGATGTCAGGGGGGGTTCCAGATCCCCCTGAGCAACAGGAAAGGTTTCCCAGTTTTCCTGGACTCCAGCACAGGACCACTTCAGCAAGGAAGGGCTCTCTCCAGGTGGCCCTTGCTCGGAGGGTCACAGATGCCTAGAGATGCAAACCTATCCCTCACAGCTCCAGCTCCTTCCAGAAGTCTCCTGACTGTGCACCTTATCACAGCTGTGTCTTAGCTGGACTTCAGCTAAGACCCCTTCACCCCTTCCCACCGACCACCACCTTGGTCTTTCCAAGCTGACAAAAGGAGGTGCAGCTCAGAAATATTCCGAAATTTGTGCTGCCTGCACACAGGCACAGAGTGTGCTCAGAGCCTGGCACCAAAGGGGCTCACTGCAGGTAGACCAAGAGAACAAAAGGAGGGAGGCAGAAGGTGTATTTTTGTATAACTTTTGAATCAGGTATGTCAAACTCTGTATAGATCACTGCAGAATCCAACTGCAAGGAAAGGTTTAGCCAAGAGGAAACCTCTGCAAATAACAGAGAACCATCTTTGAGATGTTCTTCAGATCCTGTGCAGCCTCTCTTTATATCTGTGCACCTACACCACGATGGAAGGGAGAAGCTGGACATACAACTGGCTCCTCAACCCCACTCCTGCTCTGCTCTGATGGTCTCCAGCACCTCTGCTCTTCCCACAGGCCAACACAGCACCCCAAGACTGCTGATGCCAGGCTCTTTGGGACCAGGACCATCTCAACACACACCTGTCCATCTCTCCAGCCTCAGCTGCAGCCATCAAGGTGAGATGTAGCTAAAGGAAGGAATAACCTTTCCCTCAGCACCACTGCCAGTTCCAAGAGGTCCCAGGAGAGTTTGCAATGCATCACCCACACCTCCTCCTCCTCCTCCTCCTCCTCCTCCTCACTGCAGCAGCTTCCCACCGAGGAGCATTCAAGCATCACAATTCCACGATGAGAACCAGCGTTGGCCAAAGGGTTGCAGTCTCCATTGGTGAAATGCAGCCAGTTGATTAATTACCTGGGATGGAATTTGGACAAGCCAAAGGGCAACACAGCAGCTCCCATGCCCTGGTTACCCATGGGTCTGGCTTTATCTGTTACCAAGTGATGATATAGGTGCAACAGCTGACCTCAGCCGTGCTCAGTCAGGGGCAGAGGTGCTGTGGGTTCAGGCAGTAACTGGGGAGAGAAAGGAGGGAGCTGCACCTGAATGCCTCACTCTCCTCTGCTCCCTGCTCGGCACAGGGCAGGCTCTTTCCAGGCACTGCCTTTCTCCCAGCGAGGCAGAGGCCTCGGCCTCTTGCCTCTACTCAACATTTCCAGCCAAGGATGCACAGAGCTAGAAATACCACAAAAGACACACACCAAAAAAAAAAAAAACCCAACAAACCCCAAAAAAGCCCAAGCGGTGCCGACGCAGACGCTGAGGGAACGCAATGTGCTGTTGACTCTGGACAAGTCCACCCAGCCAAAAGACATGGTGGAAACCTGCAGGCCACAGGCCTGAAAGAGCCGGTGGGCACCGGAGGGGACCACAAAGGAGAACAAGAAGAAAGGGGCTGTTTTTTCAATGCAGACCTGTTTATGAAGTGAGAAATGGTTTCAGGGCAGCTGCTGCAAATTCTTTCACTAGCTTATATTTCCATTTGCTTCCTTTTTAAAGAATTTGTTTTATGAGTGCAGCGTTTGTCAGGTCATTAGCTTCTGAGGGCATCTGGTACCAATTGTAGCCCTCTCCCCTCCCCTCCCCTCCCGCAGTCACCTTCTCTGGGCAGTTGCTCTGCTCCCTGCCTGTGCCCCTGGCTCATGCTTGCTCCTGTCCCCAGTTCCACCTCCCAGTGACAGAGCCCCTGTCCTAAACTTCCTCTGGACACGCACGTCCTCTTTCCAGCCTTGCTTCTCTGTCCCACCCTCCTCCTCACCAGTCATGTGTGCACACAGAGATGCACCTTTCCACTGCCCCAAGTCCCCTCCAAACTGGCCTGGAACACTTCCAAGGATCCAGGGGCAGCCACAGCTTCTCTGGGCAGGCTGTGCCAGGGCTCAGCACCCTCACAGCCAATGGTCAGGATGCTGAGCTCCGGAGCACACACCCATCGTGGCACTGGTTCGAGGGAGTGCCAAGTGCACGGCTGGAGTGATGCCTTAAATGGCTCCCTAGAAACAGAGAGCAGACAGCAATAAAGAAATAAAAGGATTGGAAAGGCCTTCAGAGGTACACTCTGGGCTCCAGAGGCTCCTGCCTCAGTGCATCCCAACATGGACAAGGACAGCTCCCGAGTTCTTCCCACTTGGATCTCAGCATCAATTCCCCAAGCAGAAGCCAGGCAAGGATGGAATTTGCCCAAGCTTGCCCCCCTGTCCCCAAGATTGTGGTTTGCAGTTGTTGGGCCTAGGAGGGTCTGGGTGTCCTTGGAGAGCTGGAGAGGCTTTGTTGTGTGTGTGTGAGCATGAGAGAACAGCACTGAACGAGCTCCAGGGAACTGCAGAGTGACACTGGGCAGGGCAGGGTTGGGAAAATATAAAAGTTAAAACCTGAGGCATCAGGAGCAGCTCTGCTGGTGCTGCTGGAGAGACACCATGCTCTCTGGGCAGCCTTGGCAGTTGGGACAATGCTGGGATTAAATAACAATTAAACAAAGCACTAATCCTTTTGAGTGCTACCAGGGGCATTTTGGTTTTCCACCAGTTCAGAAACGTAACCAGCAGTGTGGTAGAAAGTACATGGAGATATCAGCAAGTTTCTGATGTATTATAAACACAAAATGTTAGCTAGGGTAGTTATGCATAAGAGATTGGTAATTTCAGGTCATAACAAAATATTTCTCTTTATATACATCACATATATATATATACTCATGCACATGTTCTGTATGTGCATGTAGGTATATTTTAGAAATAACAGAAAGGTTTGGGTTAGAATAATTACCTTTCTCTTGTCCCCAAAGATGACTAATTTAGCACATTTTTCTCTGTGACTAGCAACACCCCACATCCTTCCTACAAATACCCACTAGATTTTATTTTGGAAATGATCTGAGACTGATCAGCTCAAATTCCGAGAAGCTGTGCTCACCCCACATCTAGCTTTGCAAGCCTGGTGCTGCTGTTCCAGACCTGAAGAGGAGCTCATGTCACTGAAACCTGTCTGATTTTCTCAAATATATCAATAATCTTAAAAAGTAAGTGTCAACCCTACCTACAAACATTGCCTCAATTGCTTCCTTTATCAGCATCATCACTGCTACCACTGCCAGGACACTTCTGAGCCTGTGTGCAGGTCAAAAGGGAAAAAGAGCCCTGTGACCTGGCCCCATCATGATCCACATGCTGTGCCAGGGCTCGGGTAAAGGAATGGAATAAATCCCGGCTCCCAGACCCTGGAACACCCTAACAAAGGCTGGACAAGGAAATGGTGCAGTTAGCCCAGTTCTGATCTCAGCATGAAGGAGCTCTTTCTGCTTTTGATGATAAATGAAATTCCTGTATCACAGCTGCAAACTCCTGACTTCTGCCCATTTCTGATTCAGGCCATATAAGATGTGGGACAAGCCAATGTTTTTTTACTTTTTTCCTGCCCGAAACATCAAAAAAAATTTCCACTTCTATCCCAGCATCTTTTGAAGCTCAAACTAATGATTTGTCAACAACATTTTTACAAAATACCAAGGTTTTTCTCCTCACTTATTTCATGTCAGCACAAGCCTGCACAATGCTCTGGGCTCACCAAGTCCCATAACTTATACATCAAAGAAAGTTTCAGGTCTGGAAATCTGTGAAATTCTGCCTGGTGATGGCCCTAACTGCTCCAGAACGGTAAGAGCTTTGTTCTGAAATGGGAACAGTTCTATAAACTAGAGCAAAGCTTTTCCTTTGGAATCCTTCATCCTTCTAGAATAAAAGCAGGAGGCCACTACCAGCAGTGTTGAGCCAGTGGTGGCAAGGCTAGCATGGCAACACTACTTCGTTGTGACAAATCCCGAATTCTGAAAAGCCAAAATTTCATGTTTTGCAGCAATTACTTAATGCAACACAGAAAAACACTGATGGATTTACCCACTCCAAATTAAGCCAAGTCAAATGCAGTGCAGCTTGCCTGAAAGATAATAAATCATCTGCACACTGCTGCAGTGTCTACTCAAGCTTTCAACCCCAAGAGTGCTGCTGAAACATCTCTTATCATCGAGCTCCAACTCTTTAACGGCGGAAACTTGTGAGTTCTCCTCGTGGTGTGAATTTTTGGGAGAGGGGAGTTACAGGAGATGTTGACAGAAAAGCAAAGGCTCCAGCCAAACCTCCCCAAGTTAAAAGTCGTCGCCGCACGTACTCCGGATTGCAACGCTCACCATCAGCGAGACAAAAGGTGTTTACCCCGGTCTAGCAGAAGAGAAATAGCTAGGAAATGAGAAAAGGTGTTTTGGAAATACTTTGGGAATGTGTCCCTTCGGGCGTGTTTCCCCGTGGAGGTGAAAGGTCTGGCTTTTCCAGTGAATCCTCGTGGGAGCAGGCTGCGTGTCCAGACCCAGCGGTGGTGATGCTCCTTGATTAGGATCTGCGCCGAGGCTGCCATCTCCAGGAAAGGTGTTTGCTTCTGTACCTGACTCCACAGGAAACTTTGCAAGGAATAACATCCCCGTGAGTCATCCGCTGTCGTCTGCCCCAGAGACAGAGGAAAGGCTCCAGGAAGACACCAAATGGCATCAAGTGTTGGCCCCCTCCACTGCCATAGTGGCCAAGGGGAGAAAAAGAAGCAGGAGTAGATAAATCTTAATGTGTTTCCAGACAGTTCCTTCCTGTGTTTTTTTGTTGTTGTTTGCTACCCCAAAATAATTGCACAGAGGCGCAGAAAATGAGGTCGAATGGGATCTCAGGTTTGGTCTAGTCACCTTCCCAACCCAAGCCAGGACAGACTGCACCCAAAGAACATCTTTATCCATATCAGATCTCCACAGGAACACACTCTACCCCATTTTCTCATCTTGTCCAGAGGAATTCATTTCTGAGCCACATCCGTCACCATGAAAGACACAAAAATAGCAGAGGGATTTCAAAAAGGAGCTGCAAACAGAAGCCATAGCTGGGCTGCAAGACCTATGCTGTAAGATTTAAGGAGGGAAAAGTATTTATCATAACAGAGAGGAGATAGTGAGAGGATCTGACGGCTCTGTACAGACACACAGACACAGAAAAGTTGTCTGCTGGCAGGAGGCATTCAAGACCTTGATGGAGAGAAAGCAACAACTTTCATCTTGAAATCAGAGGCACCTTCTCAGCAGAGGGTTACTGGGTATGAGAACAGCTCAGCAGGGGAGATGGTGGACTCATCACCCCCTGCAGCTTGTGACAGGAGGTAAGAGAACCTCCCGAAGGATGCATTCCACCCAGTTCCTGTGAAGAACCCCAGTGCCCATGTACAGTATGGGGAAAGGCAGAGCAGGATGGGGGAGGCTGGCTGTGGTGGGACACCGAGGGCTCTGCTGGCAGACCTGGGGACTCCTGGTGCTCGCTCCCTTCTTCACTGCATGCAGGAAGGACACAAGGCTTTGCATGATTCACCTAAGGTCTGCATTGGTGAGAGAACAAAGAATTGAGATCAAGCCCCAGGCTCCCACTGGAGGTGATGCCTGTGTCAGGGTCAGAGAGGAGAGGTGTCTTGCACAAGAGGTCACAACTCACATTCCCTTTCATGCCTTAGGTTTTAACTTTTCTATTTTCCCAGCCCTGCCCTGCCCAGTGTCACTCTGCAGTTCCCTGGAGCTCGTTCAGTGCTGTTCTCTCATGCTCACACACACACAACAAAGCCTCTCCAGCTCTCCAAGGACACCCAGACCCTCCTAGGCCCAACAACTGCAAACCACAATCTTGGGGACAGGGGGGCAAGCTTGGGCAAATTCCATCCTTGCCTGGCTTCTGCTTGGGGAATTGATGCTGAGATCCAAGTGGGAAGAACTCGGGAGCTGTCCTTGTCCATGTTGGGATGCACTGAGGCAGGAGCCTCTGGAGCCCAGAGTGTACCTCTGAAGGCCTTTCAGATATAGGTATAAATACCTCCTTTATTCCTTTATTCCTGTCTAATCAGGATGGATCAGGGGTCAGCTCTGCTTGAAACGAGTGCATCAGACCAGGAGGTGACACCAAGCCCCCTGTCTCAAAGCTGTTCAGTTGCTGTGCTCGACTCAAGATCAAATCCATGAAAAACTTGTGCTGGGAGACATTTTTCCCTAGGCGAGGCTGGCTAGTGTGAGGGAAAGGCAGAAGACCTCTTGAGCATCCCCCAGAAAAGCCCAGACACAGAGCACTGATCCCGAGGAGCTGGTTAGGCTGCAGAGAGCAAGTGGGATGGAGCAGTCCATGGAATGGTGCCTGGCCCTCCAAGGGTTACCTGCGACACCTTCCAGCTGCACAGGGCAGCCACCAGTTAAAATGAGTATTCTGCAGCACAGCCTTGGCCACCATTGCCCATCAGGCAGTCAGGGACCCACAAGAGAAGTCACCAGGCTTTGATGCTGGAGGAGAAGCACCTCCAGAGGTCTCAAAGGCAGAGGTGAGCCCATTCCTCGGGAAATGTGGTCATCAGGACCCTGGAAACATGGAATAGTTTAGGCTGGGGAAGCCCTCTGAAACTGAGTCCCAACATTAACCCAACAGTGCCAAGGCCAGCACTAAACCATGTCCCCAAGTGCCACATTTACATGTTTTAAATCCCTCCAGAGATGGGGACTCCATCCACGGGGTACCCTAAGCCAGAGGCAAAGAATCAGGATTTTAAGGTCCCTTCCAACCCAAACTATTCTACATTTCTGTGAAATAAGACACCAGCATGTCTACCCAGGGTGCCCATAAATCTTCATACCATCACACATGCAGCTCATAAACTGACCCTGCATAAATTTGGTGCCTGGGAGAAAGAGAACAAACCAAATAAAACCTGCTTGGGAAACAGCCCCCTTTGCTGAATAAAGTTTATCAGCTGCAAATACGTAAACAACTCCCTCCTCCATCTGATGCTCTCCCCCTCACATCCATTTTCCATACTAAAGTCTCCCCTTGATGCCTTACTCCCACTTTTGGGGCAGCAGAGGAGGGCATTGACACAGGAAATACAAACACAAAGCAGACTGCCTTTTGTAGCACCTTCCTGCGAATTCACCCAGGCATTTCCCAGCACACGTGAACATAAAATAAAAAACACACTAAAAATAAAAGCAAGCTAAAAATAAGCATAACAGAGGAAATGAAAAATGTTCCCCTGGTTCAGCATATAGCCTGTACCAAGTTAAACAGGAGGGGGACTCTGGCTCGGTTTAAAAATGCAAAGAAAAGGATGAAAGCTGGGAGACTTTGGGTCTCCTGGGTGGAAACTTGCTGAAAGTCTGACTTCTGCTTGACCTCATGAAGCTGTGATTGGGAGCAGAGTGCACAGAGAACCCCTGATCTGCTGGGAGAGACAGCAGAGAGGAGCTCCCGGTGATGGCAGTGAGGACACCACACCGCTTTGGTCTGCAGGAGCTCTGCCCACCTTCAGCACCTCGAGCGGGTCCCAAAGCAGAAGGTGAGGCTTTCCTCAAAACAAGCACATACTCTTCCTAGAGTCAAACACCTGTTGCAAGCTGACCTGGAGGAAGCTGCATTTCCTCAGCACAAAAACGACCCCCGTGCTTTCCCCAGCCTGGGGAGCACCGCCAGGTCCTTCAAGATGAAAGGTGCTGCAGGAACACCGACCTGCCACGTGTTGCTAACCCTGAGAAGATTTCTTTAGGCACTTCTGTGCCTCACTGGTTCTTGCAGCCTTGAAGTTGTCAGATTGTTTTCAGTTTGATAAAATATACATATTGGAGCTGCTCTCTCTTCTACCTGTTGCACTGTTTTCTTCATATATCTCAGATTGTTTTTCTTTGGCCAAAAAAAAAAATCACTTCTATTTTAGAATTTGTTTTCATACTTTGTAATTGGACACTGACACTTCTTCTGCTCTGTTCACACAGAGACAGACAGACAGATGGAGAAGATCCCAGAAGCCAAACAGGCTGAAGGGATCCTTCTCCCTTTCCTCCTTCTGTTTCACTGTAAATATAATCTATTCTTATTAAAAGCCTTCTGACTTCTATCACTCAATCGATAAACTTTGTTCTTGGAGCAGCCCTGAGATGCAGGGCTGTCTCTGAACAACAGTCACCTATTTATCCTTCCTGCAGCCAGCATTTCTAGGCTGGGGGCAGGCAGCCTGGCTTCTTTTGCTACTTTTGTTGCTGCCCTTTCTGGGGTTGTTTTAGGAGAGGCACTGTGCGCTTCCCGGGCGCGTGCGGTCGCTCAGTCCCACCCGCGCACGAGGAACACGGAGCTTCTGCCATCTCTCGCAATCCAAATGTCTCTCAGCCTCTGGAGATTTTCTATTCCTGGATTTTTATAGGGGTTTCCCCCCTCTGTGTGCCTCCCCACAGAGTCCACCTGCCTTATACAAAATGAATTGTTAGCCTTAAAAATACTGCAACGCATTTGTTTTGGAGATAAAACAGATTTTAAACACGCAGTAAAGGGAGAATACTCCAATGTTTCATGACTTAACAGAGGAAGATCCTTTATTATTGGTGTGGCTACTCGAGGCTGTGAGCCTAACTCCTCCTCCCCCCTGAACGTTCAGGACTTGAATTCAGAAAATCAATACCCCAAATAGAATTTTCTACTCTGAAAACTCTGGGAATCTGATTGACTTTGAGTATTTGCTAAGGGCACAGGCATTTTGCACAGTTGCATCCCTGCAATTCAGCATATTGCTGTGAAGTCAAGGCCATGGGGAGCCCATGGGATGGCACGAGCATCCTGCTGTGCCCCTGGAAAAGGGACACAGCTTGGTGTGCCTTGGCAATATGGGAACTGGCTTGTGCTTCAGCTTTAATGAGACTTTTATGAGGAAAATACCTATTTTCCTTTCTCTTTGCCCCTATATGGGCATCTCCTCATCCCCAGCCACTGCTCAGCTGCGACCAGTGAGTCTTTTCCTCCTTGCAGTCACTTCTCAGGGGAAGGGGGAAGCTCTCAAGCAACAAGAATGCAAAATTATTTTAAGGGATGAGAAAATGTAATTGAAAAACCACATCAGTTGGCCAGGGTCTTAGAGGCATGTGGGTACATTGCTGTAACAGCTACTAGGAGGAAACACGCCGCATTTCAGGTGAACACTGATCTTTTAATGTGAGGCTGAGAATAATATTTATATTCTGACTCACTAAGATTTATGGTTCTGCATAAATCATGCATGCACTTAAAAAAAAAAAAGAAGTGAAAAGCAACTTCAGGATATCCATGGCTTCCAGAACTCTACATAAATCAACTGTACCACAACCCCACGGGCTTTAAGACAAACACATGCACACACTCATTTGTTACCAGGGATGCTCACCCATCCAGGGCCATCAGAAGAAGGAACACGGCAAGAGCAGCGACGAGCTGACCCTGGACAAAGCCCTTCAGTGCTTAACAGCCCCAAAGCCAAACTCAAAACCAGTATTCCCAGTGGTGTGGTTTGAGTATCCAGCTGAACTGGAGGCCCTGGATCAGCACACGAGTGTTACTTCAGGGAGCCTGTGATGCCAGGATGATTTTTTGCTTTTTCTTTTATACCCCTCTCACACACTCTTTTATAGTTTGATGTATTCTCAGTGCTTTTAGCCCCACACCTGTAACTCCCCAAGGCTGAGAACTCAGCTCAGCCCCACGGCACCGTTAAACCAGGAGAGCAAACATCCTGGGAGCCCCAGACACCAAGGGCCTCTCCAGAACACATTTGGGAACCTCAGCCAGGCCCAGCCAGGGGGAAGGTTCCTCACAACGAGGGCTTCACTCCAGCCTCTCACTGGGGGATCTTTGATAGATGTGCTAATTAGCAAGGCCTGTAATTGTGTGCATTTTGGTGTGTGAGGGGTGGTGTGTGCATTTCAGGGCATTCCACCTGGACCAAGTGCTGCACCCAAGGATCCTTCAATAAATACCCAGGTAAAAACCCCTTTTCCCCATCAACCGTGTTTTGGTTTTAATTTTAACACCAGGGAAAGGCAACACATGGGACCTGGCTGATCTGGCTGTCTCCCTCTGCCCTTCCAGCAGTCCAGGCTGAGAACCATCCCTTCACCCCTCTTTGGGTCTACACCTCTGCTCAGTGCATTCCATCTCTTTGGGACACCAGTCCTTGCCTGTCCTTTTGCCAGCACGACCTGCTCAGAGAACAGTGTCCCTTTTACAAACCCCTCATTGTGAGAAATGCAAAAGGTGAGAAGGCTTTCAGATTGAGTGAGAAAAACAGGCTTCAGAAATAAAGCAAAGATTTTAGGTTCAGCTGCAAGTGCAAAAGCCAGAAGGCAGAAGAAGACACAATTATCTAGACAGCAAGGACATTGAACAAGGGTTAGTGTTTCTAGGTTTGGCTCAGAGAAGTCTTGAAGGGGCAGAAAACGTGCTTAGCAATATAGTTAAATTTTAAGCTTAATAATGAAATATTGTGCATTGTTGTTATAAGGCATACAAGCAGGCATTGCTTGTAGCAGTTGCTTTTCACTGGTTAATTAAAGAAGTTGTCTGTAATCTTTAGAAGCATGCTATTGGCTAAAAAACTTTTAAGAATGGTCTGTAACAAAGAGATGTGGGGCTGCTGGTCCAGGTGTGAGCTGTGTACCATCTCTTGTGTAACTGAGGCTGATGCCTGAATGAAAGAATAAAAAGCTCCTGGAACGTGTGCCTGGGCCCCCATCCCCTTTGCAAAATACACTGACAACTCATCACATCAGCTCTCCCAACACCACCTCAGAAGCCACCGGAGGACGGTCACAAAGCACCTGACCAGAAGCTAAAAACCCCAGAATCCAAACACAAATTCCCAGAGGACAGCAGTGGCCACTGGGATGTGCCCTGAGGGGACCATACCTGTAGCACTGGTGGCCACATCCCTCCTCGTGCCTCATGAGGCAAGTGCTGGGGGGCTCAGAGGAGCCGGGGTGAGCCAAGGTGCGCAGGGCCACGGCTGCGACGGCCACCAGAGGAGAGGAGAAGTTGAGAAGCACCGAAGCCACCAGCAGGGGTGGGTCCTCCTGGGGCACATGGATGGCCAGGGGGTTGTGCTGACATGACAGCTCGTAGGTGCCTGCGAGACAGGGCAGAGAGAGAAGTGAGAGGCACAGCCTGAGGGTCCTGAGTGCCATCCTCACACGGGGCACCGTTCTGCCCAGGAGGTGACGGGGGTTTCTACCACTGATAGAGAGAGAGGAGGCTGCTATGCTCTTTTAAGTTGTTTATCCCATCTGAAGATGAGAGTCTGAGGGCAGAAAGTCCGAGCAGGAGCAGTAGCAAAGCAGCCTTAGCAGCATAAGTTCCACAGCAGCAATATTGCTATTCTAACGAGCTCACACACGGGATATATATTATATTTGTAAATTAGCCAATCAGAATAAAACACTGTTCTAATCTGCTTCTCTAAACCTATCAAAACTTAATTCTATTTTACGAAAATAGTCTTAACTCTTATCCAAATCCTACGTGAAATTTACAGATGTGGCCTGTGTTTTTTATTGTTTATGTGTACAATCTATCTAATAAATGCCAGTAATGTCACAATGCTTATATTTCATGTAAGACAAGGTACTCTGTGAAAGGTAGCACTGCTATACTAAAAAACTAGGTTTAAGGGCTTTTCAACTCGACTAATACAGCTTCTCAGCATTTAAGGAAATAACATTAAATATTAATATTAAAAATTAAAATATATTAAGTTTGTACTTCTATTCCACGCTTGTGTGTGACCCAGCATCTACAGTGATTTCAATTCCATCCCCAAGCTCTGCCTTGTCTCTGGGCCTGGNGCATAAGTTCCACAGCAGCAATATTGCTATTCTAACAAGCTCACACACGGGATATACATTATATTCGTAAATTAGCCAATCAGAATAAAACACTGTTCTAATCTGCTTCTCTAAACCTATCAAAACTTAATTCTATTTTACGAAAATAGTCTTAACTCTTATCCAAATCCTACGTGAAATTTACAGATGTGGCCTGTGTTTTTTATTGTTTATGTGTACAATCTATCTAATAAATGCCAGTAATGTCACAATGCTTATATTTCATGTAAGACAAGGTACTCTGTGAAAGGTAGCACTGCTATACTAAAAAACTAGGTTTAAGGGCTTTTCAACTCGACTAATACAGCTTCTCAGCATTTAAGGAAATAACATTAAATATTAATATTAAAAATTAAAATATATTAAGTTTGTACTTCTATTCCACGCTTGTGTGTGACCCAGCATCTACAGTGATTTCAATTCCATCCCCATGCTCTGCCCTTGTCTCTGGGCCTGGAGAGCTGAGACCCAGAGGGGCTCACATCCCAACAGGGATTCTCTCTCGGTTTAGGTCTGCCCCCTCCCACGTGCCAACAGCCCAGCCTGGAGGGCAGGAGATCCTGAAAGGGGGGCAAGGGGATGGCAGAGGGAGATCACAGCCCTGGTGGCAGCTCCCGGTGTCCCCCCTGGTGTCACAGCCCACGCGTGGCTCACCCACAGAGCGGTTCTGCCCCTCGGTGTCCGTCAGCTGGACAGTGACCACAGGCTTGTGCTGCTGGCTCGGGACAGCGCCAGAGGAGGCCAGGAAGACCAGGAGAGAGGTGGGCACGGCAGGCCTCTCGAAGCAAACCTGGGAAAGAGGGCAGGAGATGCTCAGAGAGTACCAAATACAGCTGCTCAGATGCTGTACGGGCAAGAGAGAGAAAGAGGGAGAGCAGTAGGACAGGGGGAGCAGGTGATGCCTGCTCCAGCTGCCTAAAAGCAGAGACTGGACAGGAATAAGGGAATCAAGGAGGTATTTATATGAAAAGACTGCAAAGGTCACACCCTGGGGGTCCAGAGACTCCTGCCTCAGAGCATCCCAACATGGACAATGACAGCTCCCGAGTTCTTCCCACTTGGATATCAGCGTGAATTTGCCAATTAAAACTTTAGCCGAGGATGGAATTTGCCCAAGCTTGCCCCGCTGTCCCCAAGATTGTGGTTTGCAGTTGTTGGGCCTAGGAGGGTCTGGGTGTCCTTGGAGAGCTGGAGAGGCTTTGTTGTGTGTGTGTGAGCATGAGAGAACAGCACTGAACGAGCTCCAGGGAACTGCAGAGTGACACTGGGCAGGGCAGGGTTGGAAACACAGAAAAGTTAAAACCTAAAGCATCAAAGGCATAAGGGCTGCAAACAGATGCAAAGGTGGGGAAGGAGGGAAGGAAGGGAACCAAAACAGTCCTTTCCCTCCTAATTTCCCTTC
>VZTN01037495.1:0-20544 GCA_013400515.1 Erpornis zantholeuca | reverse complement strand
TATTTCATGTAAGACAAGGTACTCTGTGAAAGGTAGCACTGCTATACTAAAAAACTAGGTTTAAGGGCTTTTCAACTCGACTAATACAGCTTCTCAGCATTTAAGGAAATAACATTAAATATTAATATTAAAAATTAAAATATATTAAGTTTGTACTTCTATTCCACGCTTGTGTGTGACCCAGCATCTACAGTGATTTCAATTCCATCCCCATGCTCTGCCCTTGTCTCTGGGCCTGGAGAGCTGAGACCCAGAGGGGCTCACATCCCAACAGGGATTCTCTCTCGGTTTAGGTCTGCCCCCTCCCACGTGCCAACAGCCCAGCCTGGAGGGCAGGAGATCCTGAAAGGGGGGCAAGGGGATGGCAGAGGGAGATCACAGCCCTGGTGGCAGCTCCCGGTGTCCCCCCTGGTGTCACAGCCCACGCGTGGCTCACCCACAGAGCGGTTCTGCCCCTCGGTGTCCGTCAGCTGGACAGTGACCACAGGCTTGTGCTGCTGGCTCGGGACAGCGCCAGAGGAGGCCAGGAAGACCAGGAGAGAGGTGGGCACGGCAGGCCTCTCGAAGCAAACCTGGGAAAGAGGGCAGGAGATGCTCAGAGAGTACCAAATACAGCTGCTCAGATGCTGTACAGGCAAGAGAGAGAAAGAGGGAGAGCAGTAGGACAGGGGGAGCAGGTGATGCCTGCTCCAGCTGCCTAAAAGCAGAGACTGGACAGGAATAAGGGAATCAAGGAGGTATTTATATGAAAAGACTGCAAAGGTCACACCCTGGGGGTCCAGAGACTCCTGCCTCAGTGCATCCCAACATGGACAATGACAGCTCACGAGTTCTTCCCACTTGGATATCAGCATCAATTTGCCAATTAAAACTTTAGCCGAGGATGGAATTTGCCCAAGCTTGCCCCCCTGTCCCCAAGATTGTGGTTTGCAGTTGTTGGGCCTAGGAGGGTCTGGGTGTCCTTGGAGAGCTGGAGAGGCTTTGTTGTGTGTGTGTGAGCATGAGAGAACAGCACTGAACGAGCTCCAGGGAACTGCAGAGTGACACTGGGCAGGGCAGGGTTGGAAACACAGAAAAGTTAAAACCTAAAGCATCAAAGGCATAAGGGCTGCAAACAGATGCAAAGGTGGGGAAGGAGGGAAGGAAGGGAACCAAAACAGTCCTTTCCCTCCTAATTTCCCTTCATCTCCTCACATATTCAGTCCCACCTTGACATAAATTTACAGCATCTTCATAGCATCCACGTTTGCTACTCTTTAGATTGAGCAAGACCTGGATAACCTCTCTGCTGCTGTCCCTTCAATGGGCTCTGACTCCCACCCCACACAGAGCTGGCCAGGCAAGTGAGGCACCCAGAGAAAACAGCTTGCCAGCAAATAGTTCCAATTAAAAAAAAAAAAAAAACAGACCAAAAAAAAGACAAAAAAAACCCAAAACAAGCCTGAAGAATGTCCCCAGCACCCACTGCGACAGCAAACCATCCACCAGCCAGCACGTGGACAGGTTTGTGGGCAGAAACCCTGCCTGCTAGGAGAGCCAGCAACTTGCCACTTGCCCACAAGCCTGAAGACAGCTGGAAGTGGCTGGGAAACCCGTGGCATCAGTCATGGCAGAGCAGATGTTCCTTGGGAGTGAGAAGACAGAAATGTTTTTCTCCCCCACCCTGGATGAAAATGTTTTTCTACCCCCCCCGTTCCCCCCAGTGCCGAGATGTGTTTCGACCGAGATCCGCCCGATACCGTGCGCCTGTGGAACGCTGCCGTGGAGCAAGCTCAGGAACTCGGGGCTGAGGGTGTATTTGGAAAGAAGACAAGTCCTGGCTGGCCAGGCACAGCCCGAGGAGCAGACTGTGGGAACGGAGGGGACAACCATGCAGGCTGTGATGGCAGCCTAGCCCCAGGGTGGTTTGTGCCACGTCAGGTGTTGCTCACGCATGGGAACAGGAGAAAACCTTGGGCTCCAGCCCAGGGGTCCCACCCTGAAGGGAGGTGCACGGCAGCAAAAGCCCCGTGAGCGAGGCCCTGCTGCTGTCTCCCTGCTCCCTTAGCCAGGGCTTGCTCGCTCACAGGGCTGGCCTGGCTGCAAGGAGCCGACCAGGGGGCTCAAACTTTTTAATTTGGTACATCCCCACTGTCTCCCTTGGTGAGAGAAGCGGAGGAAAGAAGGAAAAGAAACAGGAAAGCAAGAAGGGGGGAAAAGAAAGAGAGAAGAGCCAGCAGTGCTCACAGACAAGGAGCCCCCCAAGACAGAGTTACAGCTGTGAAGTCCCAAGGACCCTTAAAATCCGCTGATTTTAACCCAACCTCCCAGCGTGGTTCCTCGGGGGAGGAGAGGTTGTCAGAGCTGTTGGGTGAGGCTTTCCCTGGACTACACACCTTGAGGTGGAGAGTTCAGTCCTTCCCTTCCCACACTGCATCTGCGTGAGGGTGAGCTAGACCAAGAGCAGCTGACTTGATTAACATCCCAATCCCTTTCAATACATGTTATGTGCTTGGACACAGCAGGCTATTTCTTAATTTTTCTCCCTCCCTCCCTCCCCTTTCTTATTTAATTTCCTGCTTTACGCATCCCGGCTTGCTTCCGAGTGATTTTGATGTCTTTCCTCGTCAGATGTGTTAAAAAGCTGAGAACAAAGCATGGCTGGAGATCTCCAAACTGTAATGATTCCCACGTGCAGACAGACCCGAGGGGCACGGCAGATGCTCCCTAGGGTAGCACAGACACACACACACACACACCTCTCACCCCCCCAGCCTAATTACAGCATGACAGTGAGCGTGGTAACACACCAGCACTGCTCTTCCAGAGCAGTTGTGCATCCCTGGAAATGTTCAAGGTCTGATGGGACTCTCAGCAACCTGGCCTAGAGGAAGGTGTCTCTGCTCGTGGTGATGCCTCAGGTTTTAACTTTTATATTTTCCAAATCCTGCCCTGCCCAGTGTCACTCTGCAGTTCCCTGGAGCTCGTTCAGTGCTGTTCTCTCATGCTCACACACACACAACAAAGCCTCTCCAGCTCTCCAAGGACACCCAGACTAAGAACTCTAAACCATCATCTTAGGAAGAAGGGGGCAAGCTTAAAGAAATTACATCATTAACTGAGTTCTGCTTGGTGAATTGATGCTGATATCAAAGTGGGAAGAACTTGTAACTGTCGTCCATTTTAAAATCCACTGAAGCAAAACCCTCTAGAGCCCAAAAGTGTACACCTGAAGGCCTTTCAAATGAATACCACCTTTTTCCTTTATTCCTGTCTAGTCTCTGTTTCTAAATAGCCATTTAAGGCATCAGTGGCAGTGGGGTTTGAACTAGAGGGCGTTTGAGCTCCTTTCCAACCCTGACCATTCTGCGATCCTCTGACCCAGCCTTTTCCCTTGTTCGTGGGTGCCACCTCCTCTTCAGGAAGATGTTCCTGACATCTGATGAGCTCTGTGGGGCAGCTCTAACCCAGGTGACGCAGGTGCAACAGCTGCAGGATGGCCCTGGGGGTTGGTGGTGGACACCAAAAACCCTGTGCACATGGGTACACATGTGCACCAGCAGCACCACTCCTGTCTGTGCCAGGCAAGTCATCAACAAAAAGCTCTTTCCTAACCCAGTATGTTACCAATCAGGCCAACTCTTTAAAAAAAAAAAAAGAAAATAAAAAAAGAAAAATAAAGCCATATTTATTACTAGTCCATAAATAATTTTACGGGCGGAAAATAATAGCACTCCTAGAGAGAGCACGGAGAAGCAGTAATGAAAGTCTTTAGTATAAACATCCATAGAGGAAGGGAACTGACCACAAGCTCCCATAAAACCAGAACATGTTTTAACCCCTGCTGAGAACTGGAAAGCAAGCTTTCATCTAGGTAAGGCAGAGGGGGAGGATCACTGCTTTCTCCTCAGCAAAGGAAGAAAGGAGGCACGTTTGTCATGGGGACTGCAGCCAGAAAGTGTCTCCTGAGCACACAGACAAGGAAGAGAGGAGAAAACTGCAAGAAGGTTAAAGGAAGTTACTCTGGAGAGACAGAGCACCTCAGAGCAATACTCCTGCTTATACTGACTGGGGTTTGATGAGCTCTGTGAGTCCCTGGGAAAGAGTCCCTTCTCCAGAGAGCCTCGCACAGAGCAGGGCAGGCTGTCCCTCAGAGCGCAGAGGGAGCAGCACGCCAGAGCCTGGCTTTGCAGCAACACCAGGCAGCAACCACAAAACCTCTAAACTCTGCCTTGTGGTCAGGAACCCAGCGCTGTAAAAATCCCAGCAGCCCAGCCAGGATCCTGGGCTCTCCTCCGTCCCTCTCCCTACCTGCCAGGACTGAGGGGGTCACTCTTGGAGTCCAGGGAAGCCTGAAAGCTTCTCCTGCCCCTCTGGGGGTCTTTTTATCCCCAGAACTCCTCAAAAAATAGCTCAGCCTGTGACCTAAGCTTGTGGGAGAAGCTCCCTTCACTTTTGGGAGGACTTGGATGCACCAAAGAAGTGAGGAGATTTTTGTTTAGTGTGCCACAGTGAGTTTAGCTGTAGTTTTAGGATTTTGCTCTATATATTATATAGAGGCAACACGGAGATTTCAGTGTGTGTGTGATTTGAGTGTCAGCTTCTTCTTCTCCTTTTCCTTCTTCTTTCTCCTCCTTCTCTTCCCTTCTTGTCTGACACAAGTTCCTGTGGTGTGTTGGTTGGTGAAGGAAATTTAGAGTAGAAGGGACATGTCAGCGAAATTGATATTCCCTGGTGTTGGGAACAAAATAAGATACGTAGAATTTCCTAAGTGGTTGAGAGTAGATATAAAAGCTGCCTGCTTTGGGTAGCCACAGCCCTTTGTGCACTTGTGTTCTTGGAAGCCACAGCTCAGCCTGTGCCTCCGAGGTTTTGATAAGGAAAAAATAAACAAACCTTGAAAAAGCAGAAAGAAGCCTCATTTCATTTTTTCAGGACATGGGACACTGAAATAAGCAAGAAAGCTGAGCCAGAGGCCATCAGGGTCTCCAGCACCCTGACAGGTGACCCTCCCAAGGACCAGCAGCCTGGGGCACAGAAGTGCCTTCCACCTCTGTCCTGGAGTCCTTGGGAGGACCTGCCACAGCTGACTGCTGTGGGCTTGGGGTGCTCAGCAGCACCCTGGGGTGCTCAGGACCCCTCAGGATGGCAGAGGACATCCAGCTGCCCTCTGCTGCTCTTCCCAGGCACGGGGAACTAAGGCAAGCAGGGCATCAAACGCAGCCTGTGCCTACCCTCTGTGGGTGTTAAAGCACAGCTGGACTGCAGGGGAGAGGCAGGAGCAAGTTGTTTCTCAGCCTCGAGGCATTTCTGTGGTATTTTGGTTTCAGGCACACTCCTCCTCCTGGCAATCTGCCCCAGGATGGGTTTGCTGTTCCCAGGGGGAATGGGGCAGCTGTGTGAGATCCAGACACAGGAATTTTGGGATTTGCAAGGAGTTCAGTAGGATATGAAGGACTATATGAGTGGTTTTAATGGTTGCTGTAGCTCCTACGGGACAGAAAAGGATGGGGTTTGTCACCAGTGAGGCAAACAAATCCTTTGTGCCTGACCACAGGCCTTCACTCACCTTGAGCCAAACTCCCTCATCACCCAAGAGCATCTTCTCCTGGTGTGGGTCCTGAGCATTCTCTTGGCTGGGAGCACAGGGAAACCAAGCAGCCTGCAGGAGTTCCTTTGGCACCTCATGGAGGCGGGATTTACACACCTGGAAGGAGAGATTTATTTCAACCCAGAAGGCTGCAAGGAAAGGAGAGGAAAACAGCACCTACAAAACCTCAAGGATGATCCAACAAATGCTGAGAAGGGCCCCAAGGTGGCTCCTAGCAGGAAGACATTGAGGATGTGGCTTCCTGAGTGACATCTCACTGCCCACACGTGTGCACACAAGAGCTTTGCCATTTTGGAGTGCTGTAAATGTGTTGTTTGAGCATCTCCTGGTGTCTGTGGGGCTGAGCAGGTGAGACCACAGCACCCTGATTTTGACTGGGCTCATGAGACACAAAGGTGTGATTTGTCTGCCTGAATAACACTCTTCTGTTCCATTCAGTGCCCTGTGGCATCCCAGACATCCCCACAGGCCTGGCAGACAAAAGCTGGGAGATACAGGTGTCACTGTTAAGGAGCAGAGACCTGAGCTCCAGGCACCTTGTTGGACATGTCTATCTGGGCAGTTTAATCATGCTGCAGGTCTCAGGGAGATTGTTCCTCACACTGAGTCAGTAGGAACACGTGTGTGAAGGGCTAAATGTGATCTCTTCACATATTTCTTGCCTTTCTTCAGCTTGCTAGGAAAGAACACACACACCACGTTAACACCGATCAGGCAAAATCCCCTCCAGGCTCTGCTCCAAAGCCCATATGAAAGATGGGAATTCTCCCATTGATTTTTCCTTGGCTTCGGATCAGAGGGCTTGGGAGCAGCACAGATGCTGATGTGTGCGTGATTTCATCCTTTCAGGCCCTGACCTTATAAGGTATTAGACTTACAGGATTTTTTTTTTTTTTCTTTAAGCCAACAGTGGGAGAAGTCCCACGCTGCAAGCTGAGTGTTTGGCTGGTGGGATGGGGTGGCCACTGCCCGGGGAATGCGTGGCTGGGGGAGGTGCTCCATGCCAAGGATGAAGCACCTCTCCATGAACTGCAGTTCCTCAACTCCAGGACTGATGCAAGAGGAGTGTGAGAAATGCCCAGGTCTTCCTGGTGAAGGAAATCTGGGGATGTAATAATCGATGAACGCTTCCAGAGCTGACTCTGTTTGTGCCTTCCCCAGCACAGACTTTCCCAGAAAAGGTGCTTTTTTTGCCTCTTTTTGTCACTCACCTTCACGACAGGCTCTCCAGTGACCAAGGAGGCAGGGCAGGACTTTGCATCCTCTTGGGAGGCGTGGGCTTTCACTGCCCACAGATCCACGTACCCCTCGGGAGTGTGAGGACCGCAGTCCAGGATGCTGCTGCTCCTCTCGAAGGGCTCGCACACGCCGTCCCCGTCGTGGACGTAGCACAGGCTGGGCTCCCCTGCAGGGAGAACAGGGCTGAGCTGCTGACACACCAGGCTCCAGGCACTCACACCCCCCCTCTTGTTTTAGGAGGTTTGCCCTCTCCTTAGCCTGGGGTTTTCCCACCATGGGGAAGATCCACGGATTGCTCTGGAGGCAATTCCGGGTTCTCTCTCTGTGATGAGGTGCTCTGAGGAGTGAATTACCCACAGCTCTGACTCCTGCCTCCAGAGGAGCCAATCCAATCCTGTCTCAATCCTCTCAGACTCACCGACACAGTTGAAGCCTTTTTCCTTTTTACACTTCCTGGAACAGCCATCTCCATCCAGCAAGTCCCCATCGTCACATTCCTCCTCCAGGCTCCTAAGAGGGCAACAGCTACATGCATTAACACCACCTTTGACTCAACACCCCCCTGCTCCTGCCCAGCCACGAGTGAGGACCCCTTATCCTGCTTCTATTTCTGCAGCAGCAGCTGGAAAGGAAGAACCACACGTGGAATGAGAGGAAACACCTTGCCAGGGGATCAAAGGAGGTTAAAATCACAGCATTTGGGAGCAGACATGATTGTGCTGTGACTTTCCTCTGAGACCTGAGGCAAGAACTACGGGAGAATGGAAGAAGTATGGAACTAAGCATCAGCAAGACCTGTTGATGGAGGGGGCAGGAGATTCTGAAATGGGGCTGGGCTTTCAGTGGGAGCTGGAGAAGGAGGCACAGAGACAGGAGGTTCCTCTCCCTTTCTCTTTCCTCACACCACTAAGAAAACTGGTTTCAGATGAAAGCAGTCCTGAGTATCCTGGAAGTTGAAGTCTGAAAAAAGCTGAAATACTAAATAATTATCTCCCAGGCAGAGCAGGTGAAGCAGGTTGTACTTACCCCTCCCCCACCAGGTTTGGGAAAGGAAATATTTTTTCGGAGGAAAGTGAAGAGGGGACAAAAGCTATTTATTTAACAAACACACACAAAAAAGAATAATAACGCTAAATAATAAAATTTCTTGCTGTAAAGAGAAACTTAAAAGAATTTTAAGTCTTTCTGAGTGTAGTCTCTCTCCTGTCCAAAGCTGAGTAGATGTAGAAAACCCCCCTGCATGTTAGTAGAAACTCTCCCAATAAGAGTTTGATGTTTGGACTGCTTAAAGAACCTCAGGGGAGAGCTTGAGTTTCCCAACTCACATGGTCACCTTTGCCATCCCTGACCTGACTGCTTAAAGAACCTCAGGGGAGAGCTTGAGTTTCCCAACTCACATGGTCACCTTGCTCTCCCTGACCTCACAGCTTAAAGAACCTCAGGGGAGAGCTTGAGTTCTCCAACTTACATGGAGAGCCACTTACGTGGTCACCTTGCTCTCCCTGATCTGACAGCTCAAAGAACCTCAGCTGAGAGCTTGAGTTCTCCAGCTTACGTGGTCACCTTGCCATCCCTAGCCTTGGCAGCTCAAAGAACCTCAGCTGAGAGCTTGAGTTTTCCAACTCACATGGTCACCTTGCTGTCCCTGACCCGACTGCTTAAACAACCTCAGCTGAGGGCTTGAGTTTTCCAATTTAGGTGGTCACCTTGCTGTCCCTGACCTTGGCAGCTCAAAGAACCTCAGCTGAGAGCTTGAGTTTTCCAACTCACATGGTCACCTTTGCCATCCCTGATCTGACTGCTTAAAGAACCTCAGCTGAGAGCTTGAGCTCTCCAGCTTACATGGTCACCTTGCTATCCCTGACCCAACAGCACAAAGAACCTCAGCTGAGAGCTTGAGCTCTCCAGCTTACATGGTCACCTTGCTATCCCTGACCCAACAGCACAAAGAACCTCAGGGGAGAGCTTGAGCTTTCCAACTTACGTGGTCACCTTGCCGTCCCCGCAGTAGGGCGCTCCGTGCACGTGGACGAGCGGTGGGGAGGCTTCTCCCGAGGCTGTCCCGGAGACCACCTGCACCTGGTAGCGGTACAGCTGCCCAGGCACGACCTCCCTGCAGGGACAGAGAGAGCTTGAGGGAACAGCAACACCTGAGACATCAAGGTTTGCTCACCACAACTACAGACAGCATGTGTATGTCCGTGCAGTATCGCAATCTGATGTGTCTTCCTACTCGGCTACAGGCAGAGCGTGTGGGGAGGGAGTCTCTTTTAGGGCACACTGCTTATCTCCCAAGGGTCTGAGCTGAGGAGAGGTGGCATTAGCTTCAGTAATTATTTTATGGGTTGCATAGATGGGGAAATGTTTTACTGATTGCGTTGTTGAAGGAACGCCTTAGGTTTTAACTTTTCTATTTTTCCAACCCTGCAGTGCCCAGTGTGACTCTGAAGTTCCCTGGAGCTCATTCAGTGCTGTTCCCTTATGCTAAGATAAACATAACAAAACCTCTCTAGTATGCTCTCCAAGGAGACCCAGAACAAGAACTCTAAACCATCCTCTTAGGAAAAAGGGGGCAAGCTTAAAGAAATTATATTATTAACTGAGTTCTGGTTAGTGAATTGATGCTGAGATCCAAGTGGGAAGAACTCGGGAGCTGTCCTTGTCCATGTTGGGATGCACTGAGGCAGGAGCCTCTGGAGCCCAGAGTGTACCTCTGAAGGCCTTTCAAATAAATACCACCTTGTCCCTTTATTCCTGTCTAATCTCTGTTTCTAGGTAGCCATTTAAGGCATCAGAAGAAAAAGTGATTTTATGGGTTGTATCGATGGGGAGAATGTTCCTGGGTTTGATGAGCTCCTCGTAGTTAACCTGGGCTCATGGACAAGGGTGGTGCTGGCATGGCAGGTCTGCCACACCCCTGGCACTGGATGGCAGTAAACCCCACTGCAGGGAGGGAAAACAAAACAGAAGCAAAGCCATCCAGGGATTCAAAGAGGCCAAGAGGCGAGGAGGGAATCAAAGCTGACCCAGCCAGAGCAGCCTGGTGACTCACGTGTCCACGAACTGGCGCTGTGCCTGCAGGGGGGTGGCAGGGGACCCGTCTGCGAACGGGGGGTCCCGGAGCACGCGGTACCGCACCAGCCTGCAGGCCTGGCACAGGGAGCTGCGCGGCGCCGAGCTCAGCAGCGCCGTGTCGATCTCCATCCTCTCGTCAAAGGTGTAGATCTTAACTCCCGACATCTTCTTAGGGATGTTGAGCTTCACGGTGAAGGGGACGTCGCAGAAGGTGTCCAGGGGGCCCAGGTGGATGGACTCGCCCTGCTCGGTCAGGATCTCGATGTCGGAGAGCGCCTTGGGAGAGCCTGTGGAGAGGTAGGTGGTCCAGAGGGTGAGGGAGTCGGGGTAGACGGGGTGCAGGAAGCGCAGCTCCAGGATGCAGCCGTCCGGCTGCGGGCACGGCACCGTCATGTTCATGTCGTACAGGTGCAGCTCCGGGCTCCAGGCCTGCAGGCTGGGCTCACAGGGCTGGTCCACGTCTGGAGGACCTGGGACAAGGAGGAAGACGGTGAAAACCAGGGCAGGGCTGGAGACCCGCAGGGGCGACCTTCCCTGTAGGTGCTCGCACATCTCCGGGCTGTAACCTCTCCAGGTTTGCACCCACTACAGGCACAGCCTACAACTCGTGGTGATGCCTTAGGTTTTAACTTTTCTATGTTTGCAGCCCTGCCCTGCCCAGTGTCACTCTGCAGTTCCCTGGAGCTCGTTCAGTGCTGTTCTCTCATGCTCACACACACACAACAAAGCCTCTCCAGCTCTCCAAGGACACCCAGACCCTCCTAGGCCCAACAACTGCAAACCACAATCTTGGCGAAAGGGGGGCAAGCTTGGGCAAATTCCATCCTTGCCTGGCTTCTGCTTGGGGAATTGATGCTGAGATCCAAGTGGGAAGAACTCGGGAGCTGTCCTTGTCCATGTTGGGATGCACTGAGGCAGAAGCCTCTGGAACCCAGAGTGTACCTCTGAAGGCCTTTCCAATCAATCCCTCCTTGATTCCTTCATTCCTGTCTGCTCTCTGTTTCTAGGCAGCCATTGAAGGCATCAAGACATTTTACCTTCTGCTTCTTCTGGTGTCCAGTAGCCAGAGGAGTCGCAGACCCGAGGGGAAGAGGCCTCGTGCACGTACTGGCGGAAGGTGCCATCCTCGGCACAGCTGTCACAGAGCGTGTCCTGCTCCCTGCTGACAGAGCACAGACACTGCCACGTCAAAATTTCCACCCCCTTTTGTCCAGGTGGGGTCAGGCAGGAAGGTGGGAAAGCAGAGATAAGGTCTCAGAAACTCCCTGGGTGTGTTGTCCTGCTCGGAGTAAGCTTCTTCAAAGACAGGGGAATAAGGGTGGGACGTGGGACAGGCTGGATCTAATCTCTCTTCTCCATGCTCTCTGGGTAGTTTTGGATGGATAAGTTGTCCCCTCGCTGCCAGCCAGAGCTAACAGACCCCACACTTCCCAGGGCAATGCCTCTGGACCTGAGAGGGTGCAATTAAGGCTCTCTGTGGTAAACCCAAAGTCAGGTTTTGGCTTTCAGCTTTACTGTAACACAAACCAGTTGCAATAATGTCAATTCCCGTGCTCTCCAAAAAAGATAAAGGCCCTTTTCTATGATAAGGGCCAGCCTCAGCCACTTTCCTTGGCCAGTTCATCTCAGAGGATGCAGGACTCCCACCATGGATCAGCTCCTGAGCCAGTCGTGAGTGACAACTTGGGATGGTTCCAAAGTGCCTTCCCTTCTAGACCCATGTTTTCCTGCTCCCAAATCACTTTGTTCCCCAACAGAGCAGTTTATATTTGGATGACTCAACCCTACCCAGCACTCAGAGCCCCTCCTGTGTGTGGGGTGACACTCACGTGCTCTTGTTACTCCTGAGCAAAGGCCCATTGCAGAGAGCACCCTCTCTTTGAAAAGCCAGCAAACACTGACCCAGGAGTGCCCCAGCTGCCATCAAACAGCATTTTCCTTTTAATTATAAAACACAACTTTATGAAGCAGCTTCAAAACAAGTTCAGAAGCTCTTCATGTACGTGCTTATGATCCCATAAGTGAAAAAAAAAAAAAAATTAAAGCCCCACCACCTAAAACCTGGTGGAAACTGAAATATTTTAGTAAGAGGGGCTGCTGAATAGAGGTGCTGGTGGTGTATCCAGATCTTGGTGGCTCCCTTAGTGGGGAGAAGACAGACAGCCACCCAACACTCGTGGCCATGCACTGCCCACCAGCCAAACAACTCTGGCTCCTTGGCATCGTTCCTCTGGCTTGAAAAGTTTCCTGACTTACCCCCAGTTAGCTGCTCTGCGAGCCCATGACAGCGCTGGGAACGAAACCCAGCTCCTGCGGTTCGAGCTCCCTGCCTTAACCACAGGGCTGCATTTCCTCCTGGTAAATAGCTACTTTATACAATAAGTGCTAAATGAAGCTCGTTTTTCATTCCCTGATTGCACTCTGGGGTTTAAGGGCTGGCTTTGCCTCCTGATGCTCCCTGGCTTCCCCTCCCGGCACCCCGACAGCAGGAAGCCTGCAGGACAGCCCATCTGCCGGGGGGCCATGGCAGCAGCCTGGCTCCTGTATCTCTGCTGGAAACGACCAGGATGGGAAGGGGATTGGGGGGGTCCACCCCACAGAGATCCCCTGTCCCTTCTAGCAGGCTCCCTGCAAGCCCAAGCCCTTGCAGCTGCCTCACCTCTCGTGGAGCACGCCGCTGATGGGAGGCAGCCAGAAGATGCTGAGCGAGTCCTGCGCCTGCCCCGTGACCATGGGAGGCATGGGGATGGGCGCCGGCTTCCTGCTGTGGCCCCAGCGCTGGTACACCAGGTCCAGGTAGCAATGCATCCGCGCCACCTGGTTGGGGGTGAAGCTGTTGGTGCAGTCATCATCTGGGGAGGGGGTGGAAAGAGGCCGGGATGAGGGTCGGGGACACGGCAACACTCCAGCTCCCGGCCCAGCTTTATTTTTTTTTTTTTTGGCGGGGAGACTTCCAGGAAGGGCTGGGAGGTGCCGTGTGTCCCCAGAGCCACGAGATGGCACTGCCTCAGCAGCTCCACGTCCCTGCACCTGCCCGGCACCGGCGGCGACACCTGGGCAGTGCCACCGCCCGCAGGCACGGCGAGAAGGGCAGGCAGGCCATGGGATTGCTCCTCCTGGGGGCCGGCAGAAACACCAGCACCCTGCTGGGAAACACCCAGCCCTTGCCACGCCAAAAGGGGTCAGGAGGTTAATAATCAGCATCAACGACAATAATAATAATGAAAATAGCTTCAGGACTGGAGAACAAAGGCACACGCACAGACAAGAACAGCCTCGGTGCGTGTCCAGGCTGGGAGGAAGGGAGGGATGGATAGAAAGAGCCCGAGGGAAGGAAGTGGTTAAGAACTGAGTGCAAGCACTGCCTGCCACCTCCCAACACCCCGGGAGGGACCCCGTTGGTTAGGGGACGAGGGAAGGAACCCCCGATGGAGGTGGAAGGGAGGGAAACGCAGGTTTTAAGGAAGGTGAGCCCCAACACCATTACCTGTGTAGCTCATGTAGTTGTTGAAGGGCGTCCCCGTGAAATGTGTCTGGCCACAGGTGTCGTTGGTGGGCTCTGGGTCCCGGCAGAGCTTGCTCTTGGGGGTGGGGGCCGTGTCGGCGCAGAGGTCTCCCGTCTCCATCGAGGGAGAGGTCTCCCTGCAGGGATCGTCGCAAGATTCCCGCTCGCTCACGCCCTTGAAGACGTGGTACAGCCCCAGGACGTGCCCCACTTCGTGGATCATGGTGTTGGTGTGGCCCTGCATGCCGTAGTACGCAGGGTTGAGGACAACCCCACCTGGAATTGCAAGTACAGAGGGGGTCATCCCACGAAAGGGACGGTGGGTGTCGTCATTACTCACCTCTGAGAGGTGAAACTCCTCTCATTGTGCTTCCAAGCCACAGATGAGGGGGCCAGATGGAGATCCAAAGATGGACATATTCAGCCTCTTGTAGGACAGGAAGAGGCTCCTTTGCCCTCTTGGAGTGGGTGGTTTTTCTTCCCCTCTGACCATGTTATCCCTCCCTCAACACCTTCAATCACTTCAGCTACTGTTTCCCTCTGCATCTCTTTGTGCAGCTGTAATTCAGTGTCTGCTTTGGATCACACAACTCCACACGAGCTTGGGAGCCAGGGCACCGAACCAAGCCATGCTGGGACTTCACAGGGCTCATCTTCTGACCCAGAGGACAGAAGTCCTCCCCTGGCCTCGATGGGTGTTTAAGGCAGGCCAGCTCCCGTGGCAGGTGGGGACAATGAGGTGCCGAGCAAAGCCCCAGCACACTCGGCTGTGCCAAGCAGTGGCAGCTCCAGCACAAACCCATATGGAAATTCCAGTGTGCTGCCTCCAGCCCCTGCTGAGGAATCACCCACCACCGATTGCTTCAGCCTCCAAACCAGACTCTGAGGGGCGAGCTAAAAGTCTCATGAGGTGCTGTTGAAATCCACTAAGCTTCTGCCACAAACCTGACCCCAATTCAGTGAATTTTAGAGAGAGATTTCCCAAGACACGGCTCCCAAAGATCTCTTCCTCCCCCTTCAGCGGGGTCTGCGTGTGAGCAAGGCCATCTGTGTGTGAGTAAACCCAACAAGATCCTCACAAACTAGCCCAAACCTCCTCCTCCTCCTCACTGGGGCACCCCCGCCCCTGACTCCAGGGGACACCGAGGGGCAGTTTGTCTCCCAGCCAGTCTGGTGCAGGTTCAGCTGTCAAAGATGTTGGAGCACAGGCACAGACCAGGTCCCCCAGGAACTGCCCCTCACACTGAGAGCAACAGCATGGAGCTGGACAGGACTCATGGTGATCCTGCCCTAAATTGACCTGTGGCTGCAGGAGAAGTTGCTTTTCCTTTCCTGTGAGCCCATCTGTGATGGGAAGAGCAAGGATCAAGGATAATGTCAACAGCCAGGTGGAACAGAGCCTTCCTTTGCTCACTGCCAGCATCTCCAGCTCCCGACCTGGGATGCAGACCCTGTCCTGATAGCTCTGTACCACATCTGCTAGGAAATTGTCCACAGAAGGTGGCTCAAGAACAAAAAAAGATTTGCTTCACTGGCCTCAAGAACAAAAAAGATTTGTTTCACTGGCCTCCTTTTATTTGCCTCTTTTTATTTTTTTTTGTCCAGATTAAAATCTCTCTTTGGAATCTCCGCATTTTTCTCCCTGTTTTGAGGTTTTTCACTGGCTATCCCCCACCCCACCCTCCTTTTTCTTTTCTCCTTTTCATGCTCCATCCACTTTTCCATGCTGCCTTACAGTGGAGGAGCAAGGGCTGGGGAGTATCAACGAGACAGGGGTGCTAAAAGCAGACCCCAGCGTGTGCCCAGGCTGACTCCAGGCAACTCCTCCACGTCTCGGGAGGCTGTTTTTACACAACTGCTTTTAACCCAGACAGCTTGGATGGCAGTGTGGTGAATAGTTGGCTCCGGCACAGCTTGCTCCCTCCTTTGCAAGGCCCTGGAGGATTTACTGTGCCAGCTACCTCACGGCAGAGCCTCTGCTACTGCATCTCTGCTGACCATCACTGCCGTGCCAGCAAAGTTAGAGCAGCTGGCAGGTGGCCACAGCGTGATCCCTGTCTCCAGCCACACAGACTGCTCCAAATCTGCTCCTGGATCAGCTCCGTGCACTACTGGCTACCTCGTGTCCTCCAGGACGGGGCACTCCTTCCAACTTCAGATTGGTTTTCCTCACATCACAGCTTCCCAGGCGAGGCACCAGCACGTCTGTGACTCCTGTGGGGGAGCCAGGCTGGGTGGACACTGAGCTGGGGGCTGGGAAGGAACCTCCAGACATGCCCTGAGCTGTTCTTCCAAGCCCTTCCAACAAGGGGTGAGGAAATAAGGGTGGCATCTCCTGTGGAACATCCTGCGTGTGTGGCCCGTGGAAGGGCTGAGAGGCACCACTGACCTGTCAAGTGGCACCGTCTCTTAGCTCAAAATTCATGTTTATTGCTCTTTCCTTCCCACAGTGAGGATCTTCTGCCCAGGGCTTGAGGCAAAGGATGGGTCACAAAGTACTCTGCATCCCATCAGTCAGCTCTTGACCCTTTAGTTGCCTGGAGATGGGTCCCAAGAATGTACCGAGGTTGAAAAACCCTTTCAACTCTTAGGTTTCTGGAAGCCATCACCCTCTCAATTACCACCCTGGTAAATGCTATAGATAGCAAAGGGCATCCCATTGATGGGAAACCCAGTGGGCACATACTTAAAAAAAAAACCCAACCAAAAAAAAAAAAAAAACCAACAAAAAAAAGGAGCTGCTTCTCATTTCAATCAAAACAGGGCATGAGAGAAGAGAGAACAGAAAGAAAAGGCATCTCTACAGCCAAACCCAAGCCTGAGCGAGGCAGGGGGGGCTGCCTGCCCAAAGGTCTGAGAGGAGGAATGAGCAGGCAGGAAGAAAATGGAGCTCACAAACAAGTACATGAGACGTGAGAGCCCCGCACAGCATCCTGCAGCAGCCACCACAGCCAGAGGGGCTGAGCACCAGGGGGGCAGGGGGCCCTGGGAGCCAGCAGCCCAGCCCCTCCTCCCTGCAGAAACCCAAGGCTCTGCCCATGTGGGGGAATCGATGGGATTCCAGGGCAGGAGGACTGTCACAAGGGAGGGATGCCAAGGCCGGGGTACCCTGTCCCCTCCCCTCCTCTCTGCTGGCTTCCCCTGTCCCGCTCCTCCCCCACGCTCCACAAGGACGATCGTATTTTTAGTACTCATTTTAACAGCTAATTAAATGGCAGAATTAGAAACAGCCTGAGAACTCTGCCTTCCAGAATGTCCCTATGCCTTCACTCCCTGTCCCCACTGCTCCCTGATGAGTTGGGAGCGCTCCCAGCTTTGGACCAGGAAGTTCTGTTTCCCCTCTGCAGGATCCTGGCTAGGAAGGCAAGATGTGGAAGTGTTCCTAACATCCCAGCAGCACCTCCCTCCTCCCCTCTCTCTCTGCTGTGGATCAGGCATTGTCTTCTCACCTCTACCTCCTCCAGTCTGGGAGAAGAGCTGAATTGGGCTTTTGGTGCCTGAGAACCAGCTCAAGGACCTTCACAAGGTCAGTGTTTGCACAACAAAGCTAAGAACTTCCATATCCCTGTGGTATCAAGGGGGTCCAGCACTCTGAGGCAGGTAAGAACCAGAGACTTCTTTGGATTTGCTCACCCAACCAAGTCCAGGCGGCTGGAAAGCTCCAGGTCTGGCCTCACACCCCCTGGTCCCTCTGGGCCAGACCTACCAGCTGCATGACCTGGTAATGTCCCCAAGGCCAAGCCTCCACTCTGATCAAGCAACAGGAGCTGCTCAGCCCACCAGTTGAGCAAAGGATCCGTGCTGGGGTAGATGGTGCTCCTCTTTTACTTGCACAGCCCTGGAAGCTCCTGCTCCTGATGCCTTAGGTTTTAACTTTTCTATGTTTCCAACCCTGCCCTGCCCAGTGTCACTCTGCAGTTCCCTGGAGCTCGTTCAGTGCTGTTCTCTCATGCTCACACACACACAACAAAGCCTCTCCAGCTCTCCAAGGACACCCAGACCCTCCTAGGCCCAACAACTGCAAACCACAATCTTGGCAAAAGGGGGGCAAGCTTGGGCAAATTCCATCCTTGCCTGGCTCCTGCTTGGGGAATTGATGCTGAGATCCAAGTGGGAAGAACTCGGGAGCTGTCCTTGTCCATGTTGGGATGCACTGAGGCAGGAGCCTCTGGAGCCCAGAGTGTACCTCTGAAGGCCTTTCCAATCAATCCCTCCTTGATTCCTTCATTCCTGCCTGCTCTCTGTTTCTAGGGTGCCATTGAAGGCATCACTCCCAGGACATCCTCTGCTACCAGCCAGGATCAGTGGCGACGCTGAAGGACTCCTGCCCACGGCAGCCCCAAAGAAGCCAACCTGTTCCTAGGTCAGGGCTGTCCCAGAGGACACCCTCAAGGACCTTAAAAGAGAAAAGCACCAAGCTGAACCTGCACTGCAGGGCCAGTGTTCCCCAAACACTGAGTCACAGCAATTAATGGAACAAACGCATGACAGTTAGTCAGACAGGAAGATGGCCATGGCCTGAGGTACCTCGGATGGAAGGGCTGGCCCTCCTTCAGCATCCACCGGCCTCTGCCAGATATATGAGCTGGCCCCAGCTTATATAACTGCAGAAAGTATTTATAACATCAAATATTCGCAATTCCCTTGCCTTTCGACCATGTTTGTGCAGTTCACATGAAGTTTAAAGCATCTGCATTATTACATTGCTGGGTGTTTTGAACGAGGCTTTCCACCACAGAAAGCTAAGGGTTTGTTGTTTTTTTTTTTTTTTTCTAAAGGAAGTTCTTTGACTCCTTCTGCTTTGTAGTTAAAAAGATTTACTTCTAAGTTCTCAGAAAACTCACTCCAGACTCCAAGAAATCTGAATTTGTGAGGAACTCGCCGAGATTATGGTGGAAAGACTGAGACAGACAGGATAGTCACAGGGAGTGGTGCAGACAGACCTGAGACCTTCTACCTCTGCTGCTGGCTGGCAGCAAGTTGTCTCTGTCTGGGAGCTCCACAGCAGCTGAAACACGGTCTACAGAAATTGCATAGACCACTTCAGCCTCTCCAAGCCAGTAATTATCTTTTATGCTTCATTGAAAGTAGTTGCTGTTGGCTGTGCTATTGGTAAACTATCCCTAAGCCTTCAGAAAAGCTGCCTGAGAATTAAATTTACTCAGGAAAAAAGTCTGGAGGAGAGCAATAGAACTGCAAGCAACCAGCACACGAATGGCCATGTAATTTCTGGTAGCCCCAAAAATGCATTGAGAAGAGAAGGGGATGAAAAACAAAGCTCACTGAAGACTTCCAGAAGGTGATGACACCAACAGGAAGGTGAGGAGGACCCTCTTGAAAAGCACACTCAGAGACCTTGAAGAAAGGGTTTATGAGGAGATCAAAACCCAGATGGCAGATTAAACAACTTCTAGAGCAGAACTGATGGAGAACAATAAATCCAGTGATCTCTGGGCCGAGGCAAAATAGAAGAAGGGAAGGCAGCTGGAAAAGAAAAAGTCTCACGATGCTTCTCCTGAAAACATCTAAGAAAGTCCAGGTCAGAGAAACAAACAGCAAAATCTGACCAAGACTCTGTGGGGACAAGAGGCAGTTTGGCTTCTCAGAGAGGTCAGGGAAGCAATTTGATTCATGCAGAGAGCTAAAGCAGGAGAGGGTCTGCACGTGTGTGGGGAACAATCCGCAGGGCATTTCTGCTCCGTGGGCGCAGACGGTGGCGCGAGGGGGGCAGCTCTGGTGTGCTCACAAGATTTAGCACAGGGAGATCAGCAAGATCTAGCACAAGGAAAGGAGTCTGTCTCTTTGGAGACAGACCCCTCTCCCGTGTTACAGACCTGTCTCCACCCCTGGCCACACCTAGGTCCTTAAGCTCAGGAATTTTTCTTCCAACTGCCATTAACTCCTCCCGAGGTTTTCCTTTCTCTTTAACTTCCACATCTACTCAGATTCTCCAGTGGCCTCTTGTGAGAGATTTTGTCAAAAGCCACACATCCATGTGGCTCCTCAGCCCTAAGCTCCTTCTGTGTGGGACAATAATATACATTGTGCATGGTACAAAGCTAATGATGACGTGGTGGGGCTGACTGTTTACGGAGAACAGAGCCTGCCCCCCGCCCTCCCGAGCTCATTAAACCTAAAACCAAGGACAGTCTTCAACCCAAGTCTCCAGTCCGTGCCAGAGCCTCGAAGAAGTTTGGATCCAGCTTCACACTTCACAGCTCTGGCACCAGAGTCAAGACAACACCCCTGCTGCCCTGGACCTCCACACAAAAACCCTGATCCAACATTTCCAGATGGTGCCATTTCCAGAGTGTCCCTGGCTGGACACGAGCTCCGAGACTGGAGCTAAATGCAAGCTTTTGATGAGGCCACTCACCCCAATTACCCCTCTGCACAACTGCTTGCAAGCCATGGGGAGGGCTCTGAGGAGAACATGTGGGGCTGAAGCACTTGCTGCAGTCAGATGATTGTCAAGCTGAGCCTTGGAAGTGATTTCTGGAAGCTGGAAGAATAAATTTCATGGAGATTTGCCTTCCTCAACAAGCAGCTGTAGCAATACGCTATTGAAAAAACAGCCCTGAAACTCATTGAGGGAGGGAAACTGGCAAAAAGGAACTTTAAAACAGGTCTTTAACAGCAGTGTAAAACTTTTAAGGGTTGAACATCACGCACTTGTAAAAGCAGAAGGTCTAGGTCTGCTGTGCAGGTGTCAGGGGTAATTGTTTCCAGTTACTTATTGAGAAACACTTTAGACATTTTGACTGCAAAGTGTAAAGGGCTTTGCCAGAAAGCTCTGACACTGCAGAGGTGGTAGGAGAGGCCGTGAAAAAAGAGAAACAACAGAAATAGCAGAAAACCCACAAAACAACCACATTCTAGGGAGCCAGTTGCCATTTTGGCTGTTTTGCAGCCTGCGAGGACTGATGACCTTAAGGGTCTGCCCTGAATCCACTGAGGCCAAGGAGAACCTTGCCTCCAGCAGGTAGCAGGCCAAGTCATAAAAAACATGGTAAAATTTGATAGTTATCCTCACACTCGCAGCTGGATTCGGAAGTGGCAGGTTCTGGCTGCTGCCTGGGCAGCCCTGGGGCTGCTGAAATCTCAGCTCTGAAAACACTGACACTCCTGGTCTATG
>VZTN01037492.1:123354-273424 GCA_013400515.1 Erpornis zantholeuca | reverse complement strand
TCTCGGCGCCGCCATCTTGGGGCCGCGGCAGGGCCTCCCGCCCCCTCCCCCCTGTTGTCTTCCAGTCGAATTTTACGTTCTCTGGCTGAATTTTCGCACCTTTTGTAAACGTAACTGATGTAGTCAGATAACTTCTACAATCGAAGTTGCTTAATGAAGAAAAGAACTCTGTGTTTCAACCACTGCGCGAGGTCACATCACGGAAATAAATATGCATTAAGTAGGCGGAGAATATGTGTTAGATAGGCAGGCTCACGTGACTTTTACTGCCTAAAACATACAGATTTTTACCCCTTGGTGTACTTAATGTCTGGAAAAGTCCACGTTACACCATGCGCAGATTAAACGATGTCTCCTTTCTGAACTAGACGTTCAGAATGTCTGTGTTTTGGGAGCTCCTAAAACGGGCAACACCGGCTCACCGGGCAGCCCTGAGGCTGGCCATGGCGCTTGCTGTCGCACCCCTGCCTCGTACCCGCCCGACTCGGCCGCCGTCGCAGCCCCCTCGGTCGGACACTGGAAGGGGCTGCTCACAGAGGCCGTGGAGTCACTGTTTCTGGAGGTGTTTGCGGAAACACTGGACATCGTGCTCAGTGCCATGGTCTAATTGGCAAGGTGGTGTTGGGTTATAAGTTGGTGTCCCGGTTTGAGACAAATTCAGAGGAGAATATCCCCTGATAGAAAGCAAGTTGTAGTTACCCTTCCCCCACCAGGTTCGGGAAAGAAATATTTCCTCGGAGGAAAGTGAAGAGAAAAAAAACCCTATTTTTTTAACAAACACACAGGAAAAGAATAAGAATGCTAAATAATAAAATCTCTTGCTGTGGAGAGAAACCTGGAGGAGGTTTAAAGTCCTTCTGGGTGTGGTCTCTCTCCTCCCCGGAGCTGGGTCGCCGTGGGGACGCTCCCCACCCCCCCGCAGGTCGGGGGAAGGTCTCCCAGTGAGGTTTTGGTCTTCTGGTGTTCTGAACAAGTCCAGAAGAGAAGAAGAAACCAAAGTCCCAGAAAAAAACTCCGTCTCTCTTCTTTTGAAGAAGACAGAGCCGAGAGCCCGCGGGAAAGCGAGGAAGGTGCTTCCTCTCCTCTCTGCAGCAGCAGCTATCACTCCCCAACAGCAGCAGAACAACAGAGAGGAGTAGCGACCTTGAAGTACAGAACTGCTTTGAAAAAAAATTCCTCTGGCTGTTTTTTTTTTTTCCATCTCTCCCCTCTCAGGCTCAGTTTAAAGGCACAGAAAGGCATAAGATTGATTTTCTGGGCATAGGGCAGACGATACGGGATACACCATAAAGTCACTCCAAGACTCTGTCACTCACTCCAGTCAGACTCTGTCTCGGAGGCCTTTTTGGAACCTAATTGGTTCTGTGATTCTTTAGTAAAACATCACCTTCTTGGTTAAAGCCAGGGCTTGTTTCCTGAGGGAGGTGATGGTGGTGGCCAGGCACAGCCAGCTGCGAGGTGCATGTGGGGCTGAGGTGACAGGAACCATGTCCATCTCAGAGTCACCTGCCCCTGGCCTGGGCCAAGGGAATGCTTGTGCAGTGCTGGACCTTCCAGCCCATGCTCTGGACATACTTTGGGGTGCTGGCTATGGGACATGGGGCAGGTGGGCACAGGCTGTGGGTCCTGATCTGCTGCTCCATTACCTGCTTGCCTGGTTTCCAGCCATTGGCTTCCCAGCATGCTGCAGGCACAGCTCCCTGTGCCCTCCTGGTAGCATCTCCCTGTGGTGTGCTGGGGAGGACACCTGGGGAACCAGGTCTAGAACTGGGGTGTCACAGGCAGGGACGCTGGGGTTTATGGCTGCCCCTAAGATATGCAAATAGCTAAGAAACCCCCTGAAGCTGAATGCCACCGTGCTTGCCCATGTTTTCTGCATGTCAGCCATGTGTCAGTCTATGTGCAGGATGCAGGGTGGGACCAGGCTGTTCTCATAGCCCATGTGCCAGCATCCTGCTCTTGGGGCAGGGGTGACAAGACCCCAATCTGTATTTCTGTCATAGCAGGGGGGCTCCTTGTTCCTTCCCAAGAGCCCAGTCTGTATTTCTGCCATAGCAGGGGTGCTTCTTTTTCCTCTCCAAGACCCTGATCTGTATTTATGCCATAGCAGAGGTACTCCTTGTTCCTCCCTGAGACCTCTGTCTGTATTTCTGCCATTGCAGGAGAGCTCCTTGTTCCTCCCTGAGACCTCACTGTGTTTCTGTAACCTCTCCCTCTGTCGGTAACCTGATCCAGCCCGTGGCTCACAGAGGACCTCTAGGGGCATTTCGTTCAGCAGCTCTGAGAGCTTCCAAATGTCCCCAGTGAGTGGGACTGGCCCTGCCACCAGCAGCCAGTGCAGTGAAGGCCAGCCACTGAATGTCCCCGCTGGCCTCGCTAAGCCACAGCTGTGCGGGGACCGTGCCCTGGCCGGCTCAGAGAGAGATCCCTCTCCTGAGTGCTAAAGTCAAGCAGGCATTCTCTGCTCTCTGTATGGTTGCACACCTGAAAGTTGCTGGTCCCTCCCGTGCTCAGCACTAACAGAGCTCTGGGGAAGTTTTGCCTGACTCATGTCACTGGAGAAGCAGAAAGATTTTGGCTGAAATTTTTATGAAAAAAACCTCAACAAAATGCAATCTTACCAAGCAGTACATGGAGTAGCAGGTTCGTTTCCATTCACATTCCCAGGCCTGGAAGGGGGTTATCTGTTCCATCTATTGGTATATTGCAGAGGAGAGCTAATGAACTGATTAATTTGCATAAACAAGTGCTAATTGCAGGATAAGTGTGCAGAGTTATGGAGAGTGATATCCTGGGCTGTATGTGACCTGGTAGCCAGCAGCAGGCAGGTAGGAGGGCCTGGGACTGTGGGTCCTGGCGACTGCCAAGCCCTATACCCAGGGAAGCAGATGAAATTCTGGGGCTGCCATGTGGTCAATCAGATCAGCTTGCAGACAAACAGGTATTAATTAGAAGTCCACAATTTCATGATGAGACCTCTGCCAGGGAAATGCCTCTTGGCCCAGATTCTCGGCCTAGGGTGGCATGGCAGCTATTCTGCCATTACAATAGAAACGGTATCGCAGCAGCAGGTTTCAAGGTCACTTTTGGTGAATGCAAAAAAAAGCAGGACAGACTGTTTTCTTGTGGAGGTGTGGAGAGAGACTCAGGACCTGCTCAGACTGTGGTTCTTTGCCAGTCTCCAGCAGAGTTGTCTTTGGTGCAATTGCCAGTTGCCACTCCACCAGTTTTCTCCTGAGCGCTCCTGTTTTAAGTGTTGAAGGGATGTCTGTGAGAGAACTCTGGACTCAGATCTGGTTATTTTTATCCCCAGGCTGGTGATGATCAAAGCAAGGTGATACTGAGAAGTCACCAGTGTCTCTTGCTCTCTGGCTGCTGACAGCAGCTGACCTGGAGATGACACCCCAGCTGTGAGAATGACCTGCTCCAGGCTGCTGGGGGAGAGGCTGGCATTGGCCAAGGAGTATTGGTGAGATGAAGGGCAATGATTGCTACACTAGAAGCAACATCCCCATCACTGTCAGATGTAGCCTTGCTGCAGAACCATCTCATACTGTCTCAGGCATGCTGAGCCACAGCAGAGCAGGAGCTGTGTGTTGCAGCAGGTACCTTCTCTGCAGGAGCAAAACCTCTCCTGCAAGGCCATCCTCGATGGCAGAGAAGAGTCCTGATGTCTCTGATTGAATTGAACCTTGAGAATTGTTCCTTGTGTGAGAAACTTGAAGCTTTGGCACAAAAAGGGGTGAGATACTGGCTACAGGCTTGTGAGCCTGCTTGTCTGTTTGGCGTTGTGATATTTCCTGCAAGCATCTGGAGCAGGCACCGGTGGGAACAGCTTTTTGCCAGAATTAGAGAGAAAAAGAAGCTGAATGTCCCTACCCAGCTCAAGGCAGTGCAGCAAAAGGTCATAAAGGGGTGGCTCTTTGCTGAAACCAGCTCTGGAACTGAAACTGGTGTTTGCTGGGCAGTGTCAGGGGAGCCTAATGGGAGGACAGCAGCCTGCTGAAAGAGCACAGGTGCTCTCTTACCTTGGAGGGGATGGATGGTAGTGTGTGGAGGTGACAGGGCAGTGGCATGATGAGCAGCAATGGAAGAGAACAACACATATGCCTTCAGAAAAGCCACACAGACTTTTCTCCAAAGGCTGGGGTAGGGTGGTCAGAGGCACCGTGACACACTGGCTACAGGGACAAAAACAGACTTGGAAGTTCCTGTCCCCATCTCCCTGTTTCTGTCCCCTCTGCTGCTTAAATCAATGAGATTTGTGTCCACACCATGTGAATCAAACCAATGCAATGATCCAGGAGTAGTCTCCCCAAATAAGAAAAAGGGTGAGGAAACAAGGGACACAAACAGGTTCCCAGTGTAGCTTTGTCAATTCTCAGCACAATAACACTGTTTTCCCTTGAAAACATCTTAATTCTTGTACAGCACATCCTGCTGAGTGGAGCTGTACCACTGAGTGTTTCCTTTTCCCAAAGCGTAGGACTGCAGGATAAAGCTCTACCAGGTGACTCTCCAGGGAACCTGCAGGGAAAGACCTAAGTGAGTTGAGCTGGTTTTGAGTTCAGCATCCTGCCAGGGATCGCTTGAGTGTCACACAAAGGAGCCCAGGTGTAATATATATATAAGTGATTCGTGTCAAATGGGATAAGAGAATAAAAGAAATTATGTCGGTTGCAAAAATTTCTACAATATTGTGTAAGACTTGAGAGGCCAAGTAAGGCATGGCAAGAGAGGCCCTAGTTGGAAGTTTTAGTTGACGCAGTAGAATTTAGAGACTTTGTGGTTAGAGATGTTGGTGAAAATAGAAGCTTAACATATGGAATAAGGAAACTAGAATATTAGAAAATGCTTGCTTAAGGTGCGTACGTGCGGAAAAGAGAGGAACCAGCGAAGACAAGGAGGGATCAGTCAGCAAAGACCTCCAGACAGAGACCCAAGGCCTGATGTGTCAGCAAGGACCTCCAGACAGAGACCCAAGGGCTGATGTGTCACAAGGACCACCTGATGAAGACCCAAAAAAGATCTGGCATGTCAGCGAGAATGGAACCTGCACAGGTGCAATGGAACATGTCAAGTCAGCCAAAATAAGATCCATACAAACCTAGCTGGAATTGCATTTGGTGTGTGTTGGTTGGAGCGGGGACTCCCCATGCACCCGGCTTGGCCTGATCACCCAATGCTGTTTGCTTGCTTGTGTTTTATCACAAACACATAATAAAACTTTGAATGAAAGCTATTTAGGCTGACTTAGCCTGAAATCATTTATAACACAGGTGAGCATGTACCGTGTCTCCAGCTACCATTCTCACTGAGAGCAGGCAGAAGTCCCACAGATCCAAACAGGCCTTATCTCCTGTCCCTTGGAAGAGCCCCTCTTGCTGAGACCCAGCCCACTGAAGAGGTGAGGACAGCCCTGCCTAGCTCTGCCAAAGCAGCCTCCACACCGCTTGGAAAGCTCAGGGCTGGGAGTCAGATGGGGTGAAACACAACCTCCCCTGCAGAGCTGGGACACTGAGACTCAGTCCTCTCCAGAAGTCACGTCTTCTGAAGTAATGGATCCAGGAGGTCTAGCTGGGTGGGATCACTCCAGTGGCCAAATACAAACTTTGCTGTGTCCACAAGCTTGTGGCATGTGCATCTTTTCCAGGCAACACACACCTTAAATCTGTTTTTTATGCTCTCGGAGCATTTCTTGGTTACAGATGAGCTATCACATGGCACAGATCTACCCATTCAGGGGAAAAGAAGTAGAAAAAGACACAGACGTTTCACTTTAGCTCAGGCAGGGACAACAGCGAGCCACACTTAAGGCCATGCAACCACGTCTCCCCTCCTCGTTCATAATTCTCCTCTGCCTCGCAGCCTGGGTGGTAGCAAGCTCCATCCCTGGCTTGCAGCTTCTCCTTTGAGCGCTTGAGGGCACTGTTGGAGTTTGGAAAGAGGCAGATTCCTGGGGCGAAAGATCTGTTGCATGTAGTACCATGCAGAGGAACATCAGTTTTGTGGCTTTTGTTTTCAGAGGTTTGTAGCTTTGGCCTGAACGCTCTGTCTTGGGCAAAACCTTTCACAGAAAATATCGAGTCATGTGGACTTCTTTTATCTTCATTTTTCTGTAAACATTTCTCCCTCCCATCTTTTTAGTCCCAAAGCTTCTCTCATGAGCGTCAGATCTCAGGGAAAAGGCTGGGCTGCACAATGAGTTATTGAGGGGAAGTAGAGAGTTTGATCACATGGAATTATACTTCACCTGCACAGATGGTTTAATTTTCCAAAGCACTGTTAATGCAAGGACGCACAGCCTGTCCATGTGTGAACACAAATCTCCTCGTTCCTGGTGCTGATCTCCATGAAAGGCAGCAGCACAGGCTGTGCTGGGGGTCAGCGCTGACCTGACCCCAAAGGGCTGCACACAGCTCTCTGCTGGGAACCTGTGCCAGAGAAATTATTTACATGTGCTGGCATAAAGTAATTGCTAATGGAGCGGAACACCATGCACGACCCCTCCGAGCTGTCCCAGAGGACACACTGGTAGTTACCAAGCCAAGTGCACGCTCCACGTACCAAACCAGACTTCCTCCCACCCTGGTCCTCCTCCCTCCTGCCACTGGAGCAGCTGGTTCATGGCAGAGGAGTTTCTGCCCGCCTTTTCCCCATCGTCTTGCCTTTGCCAGTACATTCCAGGCTTGCACTCAGAGACTGTAAGTTGCCCTGTTATTCCATCTAAATTGCCCTGCAAAACTGAGTTGGATGGTGTCTTGGGGAAGGGAAGTCTCTGCCGCCATTAAGAAGCAGGGACTGTAAATGGGTTTGAAATATTTCACTTCTATGTTTCTTCAGCCAAACTGAAGTTTCCCTGAAGAGATGGACTGCTGGCACCCAGACTGACTTTGTAATGCCCTCTTGTATTTCCTGATCCATCAGCTTCCTTGGCTTTTGACCTGATTACTTTTTATTGCAGTGATTCCCAAGAGAGACCATATCCATGGCATTTGCCATTCCTGCTCCTTTCTATGGGGCATGTAGGGAAAGAAATCTTATGTCCAGCTTCCCACAGGATACTGAACAGTGTTCACTCTGTTGCTGAGTGTGGTGGTCCAGTCTGAGCAGAACGTGTTGAGATCCGGCTTTCCAAAGGCCGTCTTCTGCATCAGATTCGGACTTCTGTGGCCTCTAGAAAGTCCAGTTCCCAGGCTCTGTGGTTGCTATTGCAGCTATCACATATCTGTGATCTGTTACTAAATGTGATCAGGTTTCTTCCAGTCTTTCCACAGACAGGTTGGAGTTTCAGGAGGCTGCAGAGATTCCTTTCGGGATGGGGCACAGCACTTGTCTTCAGCTAAGCATCAATATCCATCCCTGGCACCACTCCAGGCATGCCTTCATCCTCCACTCAGCATGCCTAGACATCTGTCCATGATGTCAGCTCTCCAGTCCCCTGCTATTAGTGCCTGGCCTCTTTTAAGCAAAATCCCACCTTAAATGTGGCCCAGAGTTCACCTCTTATCTGCTACTGGCAGGTAGGAGATACTGGTACCTGTCACATTGATTTTTTTGTGATCTCACTGATCTTGCTGTACAAGTTACTGTCCTGCCTCAGTACCCATGTCTGTTGGGATCTTTGGAACATTCCTTAGGCCACTCCTTCCAGCCACACCAGTACTATCGTAAGCTAACAGACTGAAGATCCATCTGTGTGTGGTGAAAGGGGTGCCCAGCTGAACTTGAACTCTTTCCTCTTTCCAAGGCTCCTCAGAAGGGGCTTCTTGGTGAGCAGGGATGGCTCAGCATCTGTGCTGTAGTGAGCTGGGCAGCTCTCCCCTGCCAGAGGCTGTAGTCAACAGCTCCTGTTTTGTGAAAGCACAACCTCCCTCCTCTCTGTCTCTGCTGCTAGCAGAGCAACAAACTCCTGGCTCGTCAGGATCTCTGCTCCAAGATCTGCAAGCTGCAGACTGCTTTGGGCACTGAGCACATGCAGTTCTTCCACTGCTTCATTCCCTTTGCAGGCCCTTGCTGCTGCAGTGTTCCCTTCTCCAGAACCAAGTATCTATTTCTTCTCTCGTGCCTTGGCTTTAGGTAAAAAGCAGTATCTCTGTACTCTCATTTTTTCTGGTGACAGCCCCCATCAACACCTCTCTCAGCTGTTCTAGTGCTTCAAACACCATTCCTGGGCTGAAGAGTCTGTTCTTCCAGAAATCATATCCCCATTTAGATAATAAAGTGTTTTCCTTTCATTTTCCTGCCTTTGCTCTGGGTGGCCAGCTCTTCTCGCAGGCTGTGTTTCCTTCCATGCATGTCCCTGGGTTTGTCTGTGATCCAGCATCCCTGGTGGTCTGGGTCCCTACATGTTGTCCATTTGCTCTGTTTCTAGGTGCTGATTTGTTTTCGTGTTAATCTTCCTCCCTCCCTTGCTCAGCTCTCCCTAGACTGACTGCTGCCAACATGTTTCATGTATCCTGTGCTGCATAATAACCCAAGGGATGTAGACTTCATGCCGGGACCCTGGGGCTCTGTAAGAGCTATTTCCAGGGGTGGCAGGTGCTGGCATGGCTCCAGCCATGCGTTCCCTTGCTGATTTAGTTGCTCTCCCTCCAAATCACCCCCCATGGCACATGTCCTTCTGCACGTCCTAACCTAGTTGCTGCATGGACCATGTTCCTGCTGGGGCAGAACACTGCCAGTCCCTTTTTGGTCCTCAGCACAGGCAGGCAGCTGCACACCAGTGCCTGCTGCTGGCTGGGAGTAGGGAGCATGCTCAGTTGCCCATGACTGTGCTTTGCTTTTTCTGCTGGAGAAGCAGAGGATGGAATCTCCTGCAGTCCCCTGATGGTTCCAAGGTAGTGCCATGGTTTGGATCAGAAGCTCCGATCTGGGCAGCAGTGTTGAGCTGCAGAACAGAGAAGGGCTTGATCACAGAATGGTTTTGGTTGGAAGGGACCTTAAAGCTCATTCTGTTCCATCCCCCTTCCATGGGCAGGGACACTTTCCACTATCCCACATTGCTCCAAGCCCCATCAGCCTGGCCTTGAGCACTTCCAGGGATGGGACAGTCACAACTTCTTTGGGCACCCTGTGCCAGGGCCTCAGCACCTTCACAGGGAAGAATTCATTCCTATCATCCAAATGAAATCTGTCCTCCTTCAGCTTAAAGCAATTCCCTCATGTCCTATCAAGGGGGATGTTCTTCATCGCTCAGCCATGCAGGTAAATCTGTGCAACTGTGCACCTGTCTGGGGAGCATCCATCCTCCAGGCCTCCATCACAGAAGAGTAGTGCCTCGAACACTTTACAAGGGTCCTTTCTCGTGGACCAGGACCTGTCATGTTATAGGATGAATGGAGGCCAAGTGGGAGAGGTCCTGATGGGTGGCATCTAGCAAAGCGAGACCCATCCCTAACTGATGCAGGCAGAGCAACATGCATCCCATATATCATCTCTCAGCTATCCCAGTCCAAATGCCAAGCAGGACATTTTGGGAAGTGGTGTTGCAAAGCAAGTATCGCTGTGGTGCATAGAATGAAGAGAAAGGGGTTTAAGTTTTAAAATTCAGGTTTTATTTTTCAAAAATCTATTCTTTTTTATAGGGTCTTTTGCTAGCAGTTACTTGGTTGGCTAAATGACACAATGTTTTTTTACTACTGTTGGATGAGATAGAGAGAGCATATTTTGAAAACACACACAAGAAAATAACAAACTAAAGTGAAAAACAGCACTTGTTATTTTGAGAACAAGAGATGCTTACAAAACTTCTATCAATCTTTTCTTGAGAACATGAAAACTGTTCTCTTTAGAAAGTAAAATGGTTTTCCTTGGGAAGACTCAGGCTTGCTGCTGGATTTCTCTAAGGTCCACTAAATGTCAGCCCCACAAGGAAGCTTTCTTTCAAAATCACTTTATGGAGTTGCCAATGATCATCTCTCCATGCTCAACAACAGTGTGATGTTCCTGCCATCTGCTGACTCCTTTGTTTGGGCTAAAGATTGAGTCGTAGGGATGACTTGAGAGGGGGGTGGAGGGGTAAATATAACCCCCGTCTGCTTTCTACAACAGTCACAGTCAGCTGGATGGGAACAGTGGAGAGGGTGGCAAGGCATGGGAGAGAGAAATTAGTAAAATCATCTTTGTTCCCCAAGAAAACATGCTCCTGGTAAGGGGAAAGCTGACCTGAAACCTGGATGTGGGAGGATGGAGTCAATCTTCTGTGTCCACGGTTACCCCCCATTCCCTCTGCTATCACAGAGGAGCCCCCAGCTCTTTCTGATATGGGAAACCAGCTACCACCAGCCAGCTTTATTGGGCAATTTTATCCTGACTGGGTTGGCACTGAATTCCCTCAAAAATGCATGTTTTCATGTGGGAGAACAATCCAGGCTCTCTGTGAGCCACCCCTGCCCAGCAGCCTCTCTGAACAGTCCAGACCTCCTCCTCAGGCTGCCCCAGTGCATCCTGCTTCCCTGGGAACAGCCAAAATGATGGACACTGTCCGTGCCCACAGGCCCAGCTGGGGCTGCAGCAACCTTCCCCAACCTGGGTCCCAGATAAATCACCAGGGCATGGAAGTCATGGCATTTATAAATATTGATCCTGTCTTTGGGGAAGTTCACTATTTTGGAGAGGGAGGTTTTTCTAAATAGAATTAAATAGAGATGCTGGAATTATTCTTGGCTCTGTCAACAGCACAGATATGTGTGGCTGCCCTGTGTGTGGGGCTGAGTGCTCTGGCCCAGGCTCACTCCCTGCTCCTTCTCATCTCCATCGGAGCTTCGGGCCGCGGGGTTATTTACTTTGGGATCTCTCCCAGCAGGCTAGACATGGAAAAGGTCTGTCTGTCACAGAGCTCTTTGCAAGGGAAGTGTTTTAGGCCTCTGGCTGTTTTAGCCCTGTCCCCACATACTGGGGACAGGTTGTGCATGGCCACCCACCTCTTCACAGCTGGCCCAGGGCTGAACTAACCCTGTGCTGGTTGTATGCTCTGCTGTCTTCTAGTGTATGGGACCCAGCAACAGTCATCCTCTGGGAAAAACTACATTGGCACCTCCTCTGTACCTCACAGGCACCGTCTGGAAAAATGGAGGGGAGACTCAGGGTGGTGAAACGTTTCCAGCACCTTGAAAGGCTCCAGGAAATTTGTGGATGGGTTATGTGGGTTAGGCATTTCTTATCAAGCCTGTGGGTCAACCTCTGGAGGTTTTTTACTCCAGGATGAAGAATGGCACATGTTCTGATGGGCTGGAACACTGCTCTTGGATGTGAAAGGTCACTGGGTGAAAAGCAGAGCATGATCTCCTGGGATGGGAACCTCCAAAAAGAGAAAGTTGTCCAGTCATGGTAAAATGATTTCAAATTCAACTCAATTTCAAAATTTCAAATTCATGTCATCTCTCAGTTAGCAGTGCTGGACATCTGTCTAGCAATAACTTCTTAAATATGGGGGTAAGACTGCCCTGTCTGGGTCACAGTACAGATCAGGCAGATGACCATAGTGGGTCAGCAAAAGAAACCAAACCTGTTGCTCATTGATCTGGGCAGCTTGGGAGGGTTTTGTGAACCAGAGATTGTCCTCTCTATAGATGTTCAGAGATGTTCAGAGACGTTTTGCTGTTTGCCCTGACCTGGCAGCTGAGGACGTTTCTTCCTGAGACTGACCTACAGGAGAGGACAAGGCATGGGGACAACAGACCAGATGGATGGTGAGCATTTTGTCATCCTCCCAGGAGAACCTCCAGCCTGGCCAGGCTCCATGGGCAGCACAGAGTTTCTCCGTGTTCCTGGGGTCTAGTGAGAATTTTGAGCAATAAAGTGACAGGCAGTGTGGGCTGGCTGGTGCCAGGGCAGCACAGGGGGCTCAGGGGACTACAAACATCCCAGAGATCCCACCGCTGAACTCAAACCAGCTCGGTATGAGCCAGCCTGTCCTCCCTCCTCAGCACAGTGGGTTTGCTGCTCCAACAATGCTGGGAGAACAGCTCTGCTAAGAAGACCCCATTCCTGAGACCAGTAGAAACCAGAAGGGCCAATCCTGCCCTCTCCTGTCTTGGAGTGAATCCTCTTCCTGCATCCCAAGGGAAGAGCTGTTTCTCACAACAAGCACGGGGACCTGTTGGAAGGACACCTTCCTGGGCAATTGTGGATCTCTTGAGTGGTGAGAGGTCTGTGGTGAGATGGGCTTTGGAGAACAGAAATCCTAAGACAAGGTGAGCCACACTTAGCAGGCCACCAGAGCAAGTTCTGGGCTGGCACACACCCATCCAGGTCACTCCTTTCTTCCTGAGCTCTGCCCCTTTCACCACCTGGGCAAGGCTCTGCATCGCTTCCTGAGGAGGAAGGCAAATTACTCCATGTGTCCCCACCCGCCCCATTCCGGAGGGGAGAGCAGAAAGCTTGTCTGCAGCACTGGGCAGCACTAGCCTGGTGCTCCGCTGGTGATGTGTGTGGCCAGCCTGGAGCAGAGCACACCTCAGACTGGAGCCCTGGGCTGAGGCTGTGCAGCTGCAAGTGGGAACAGTCAGACAGAGCCTGTCCCAAGCAGCCTCTTCCTGGAAGCTGTCACTGGAGGCTGAAGGGGACCTCTTGGGCTCCCCTGCCCTGCTCAGGGGGCAGGTAGCCAGTAGAGACAATACCTGTGTGCAGAGCTCTATTCTGCACATTGACAGCCAAACCATGAATGCATTTGGCATTTGTCAGCCACTTTTGTGGCCCTTGGTGCTGCTGCTACTCTCTTGTGGATGGCTGAGCTTCCTTGCCCCAGGGAGAGGATCCCCATGGGTGGGGGTCTTTTGAGTTGGCAGAACAGAATAACTTGTGGCACTGGAAATTCAGTCTTGGAGTGAGTCAGACACGAGTCAGCCGGTCCCAGAGTACAGGCTGCGCCCAGCCTTGTGCAGGGAGAGGTCAGCGTCCTGCTTGTGCTGCACAGGGTCTGCACGGGGATAGTGAGGGCAGGCCTGGGCCTACCCATAGGGGACACAGAGGTCTCCAAGCAGGGGAACAGGGCAGGCGGGTACCTCCTCACCTGCCGTGCTCTGCTCCGTGTGGTCTGTGGTCATGGCAAAGTGGCTCTGCAGGAGTTATGGCCCTGGTGAGCAAGACACCTCCTGCCCTGCGAGAGGAGAGCCCCAGGTCCATGCTCACCTGCCATGGATGAGCGTGCAGGACAGAGCAGCACTTGATGGGAAGAGTCCCTTCACTGCAGTCTCTGTGCCATGCACTCCTCAGTGGCTCCTCTCTGCTGCTTACACACCTGTTATTTTGCAAAGAGCAGGCAGCTGAACTGACCCCTCCTGCCCCATGGTGTCCTGCACGCACTGTGCTGGGTGCAGTGGACAAGGGCCTGCTGGCCATCTGCGTCCTGCCACCAGAATCCTCACTGGAGAGCTGCCACTGTGGGCACCGGGCTCAGAAGCCAAGTGTAAGCTCTACCTGTTTTTTCCAGGGAAGGGACCATACTAGCATGAGACCAGGACAGAGCAGGGGATGTGGGGTGAACACAAAGCCAGGGAAATGCTTAGCTTGATGCCATGCTCAAGATGACCTTACCCCATCATCTGTGCTTTTGCAGAAGCTGAAGCAGATGTGACATGACAGGGAATTGGTTTTAATTCATCTTCTCGGCACTGAGCATTTCAGAAGAATAGAAACTTTACAAATAAATGTTTATTTTCTCTGTCCCAAAGAGATGGACCATCACAACCACACTTACTGGTGCTGGTGAACCAGAGCTCTGTCCTTCAACCCTGACCCTGGAAAAACATCTTCCTGTGACACAGCTTAACCTTTGTAGTGAGCTTTGAGAATCCTAACCACAGTAGTGCTTCTGCAGAGCAAAGTCTTGGAATCTTCAGTCAACTCTGGAAGCAGGGTGAGACACATCAACCATTCTCCTGCAAATGCTCCAAGATCACATGCAGCCCAGTGTTAAATAAATGCATATTTATGGTAAACCATTATGCACATTGGCCTGTGAGATGTTTGATCTCAGTCTAAGGTTGCCGTCACAATTTTGTTGTTCCTCAGCCTGAGGTTAAACCACAAAAGCCTTTACTTTCTTCAGAGCTGCGAGAATTCCTGACATTTTCTTTAGAGTAGGTCACTTGCATCTGCAACTACTAATGCAGGTTGCTGGAGCAAGAGCAATACCCTATAGAGAAACTATAAATTCGGAAGGACTGTAGCCAACCCCACAAACAAAGCATTGATATCAAATATTTGATATTAATATCATTGATATTTGATATCAAATCAAATATTTGATATATTTTCAAGCAGCTGAATGTTCACTCACCACATTTAGAGCCCCAAGAGAAGACCCTCCAGATCTCCTCTGAAGTTAAACAGAGGATAGAAACAAACCTGAAGGCTTTAATTTTCATATACTAAGGTTGGTTCAATCTGTAATTAAAATGATCAAGAGGCTGAAGGAGTTGTCTATGAATAGCACTGAAAAGGTTGGGATTTGTCGGTTTGAAGAGAAGAAGACTGGGAAGGATGTGACTGAAGTGACTGAAGGGAGTGAATCTGGTAAAATTGAAATCAATCCCAAGGCTAAGAGCTAGGGGCAGTCAGTGGCACTCGTAGGATATCACTCTGAAACAGAGAAAAGGAAAGATTTCTTCACGCAGTGAAGAAACATCAAGAATTTGCTTCCACAAGAGGCTGTCAGCATGGGTGGAAAGGGTTTAGACCAGCCAGTGGAGAGCAGGTACATAAGGGAGTATCAGAGGGAACAGTCAGGCATGTGACTTCTGCTGTCTCAAGCCCAGTGACCATGAATGCTGAAGTAGGAGGTGTGTGGGCTGCAGAAGGCTCCCCCAGAAGAGCATCTCTTATTGCCTCTGCTAGTTGCAGGCAAGACAGGCTGTAGCTCTGACCCGGTAAGGTTCCTATTCCCTTTCCTGTTCCAATTTTCCTTTGCAAGATTTTTCCATTAGTTAGCACTTAGCTAATGGGGCATCTCAGCAATGGGGCTGAGCAACAGGACTGAGCCCATGGGGGTAACCTCCACCTTCATCACGGTGAGAACAAGCTCCTAGTGGTAGGGACGGAACAGATGGGAAGCATGTGCTGTGCTTGTGTCCAGGCAGTGAGACATCCACACTCAGCTACAAACACATAACACTCTTGGCAGTGTGACCCTTGCCTGCACAGCCCTGACCTGCTTGTGCCTCACGCTGGTGCCAAAGCCTTGCTGTGTTTCTGTTCTGGAGATGCAAGCCCAGGGTGGGCCCCAAGCGCCTCCTGAAAAAGAAAATACAGGCACTGGTTAAAGTTGTCCTGGTTCAGACAAGATCTGTGCCAGTATGGGTCTAATGGTGACATACCATTGTTGCACAAATCCTGCACACCCATCAGCAGAGCTGTGTACCATGCACTGTTACAGACTCATGAAGGCCATGCAGTTTTAGTTTTTTCTCTTCAAGGTCTTTGCAGAGGCAAATAACCCATCTGCTTTTCCAACATATTTCTCCTACATTATTTGGGCTACTTTGGATGGGGCTTGGAGCAACCTGGTCTAGTAGAAGGTGTCCCTGCCCGTGGCAGAGGGTTGAAACCAGAGGGTCTTTAAAGTCCCATCCAGCATAAGCTATTCTGTGACTCTGTAAGTGCCACCTGAACAGGAGGAATGGTGTGATGTTCAGACAGACCTAGGAGATCATAATAATGAATCATCTTCCCAGCCAGCTAACACACTTCTCACTCCAAGTGCTCCATGACAAGAAAGTGCTCATAAAGTTATGTAGGAAGCAACTAGGGATGGGTAAAATGGGTTTGGCTTGATTAGGTAGAAGGTTCTGTCTTCATCTCTCAGTTCCCAACATATTCCTAGTTTCACAGAGAAGTAATTTAGAAGATTTTAAGTCCTTCCCAGGGTACAGAAACTTGTGTGTAAGGATACAGCTGTGTTTCTTCACATCTCTATCAGGAGGCAGGACTCCTCCCAGCCTCAATCACATGTTTAGGTAAAACTCATCTGCAGCAGTGAGCTGAGGGGTACAGTTCAAGCCCAGGATTTCAGTTTGACCAAAGCATCCACTCTGGCTTCAGGCATGAGATGTGTTTCAGAACACAATTGGTCAGGGATAAAAGCTACCATTGTCTCATGAGAAAAAGCTGCTGATGAATTTCCCTCTCTTCTGAATCCTTCCCAGGTGATCTAAGTTCCTGACAGTGATTCCCTCAGTCTTGGTCAAATAACTTGGACAAACAATATTTAGCCTCAAAATATTTTGAGACTATTTTTTGCTTATTTGCTGTTCATTCACCACACTGCCTGACTGGGCTGCTTGGCCACACATGGTGGTTTCTTGTTGCAGTTTCCCAGCCTGGGGCTGGGGCGACCAGAGAGGTTGCACCCCCTGAACCAGCAAGCCGCTGGTGGGACAGTTCAGAAGTTTAAGACAACCTCCCCCAAGGGTGTGGTGAGGAGAAGGTTTTCTCCATAAGGCAGTGCAGTCCCATACTGATTCCCCCCGGCTGGCCGGCCCATTGGCCCACTGCCTACTCCTTCCCCCACACATGTACCCTGTTCTGGAATGTTCCCTCTTCCCTGGTATCCCCTTTCAGCCACTCCTCCCTGGTATTCCCATTGGACTCCAACCCCGCTTTTACACCTCCCCTTTGCCCTCTTCCCATTGATTCCCGTCCCCAGATAAAACGCCTGGACCCTCCTTTGGTTACTTTGTTCCCGGACATTTCGAGGAATAAACCCTGTGGATTTCCATACAAAGACCTCTTCCCACCTCTTTGTCTCCGATCAACGCTGAACTTCTGAGCTATCCTAGCTTGAGTGTGTTCACATGCATACCTGCACGAGTGTGTCTGCGTACCTGCCAGCAAGCCTGAGTAGCAGCACCAGACTGTCTGGTGAAGGACACTCTCCGGGACAGACGCGGTGCTCGGCTCACCAACCACCGCACCACGTCAGCTTCTGATCATGGATTGGGTGCGCCTGAATATTCACAAACAAAAGGAAGGTGGGTACAGCTGGCACAGATGTGTGTTCATTCTGTCTTCCAGCCAGTGCCAGAATCCACAGGTGCTGTTTGCATCATTCTTTCTGCTGGGCGGAGCACCAGAAAGGTGACCAGCTTGACTGCCACGTGGGAAGCCTGCAGTTTAAGTCACATCAATGTCAGATGTCACCTTCCTGCCATGATGCTTGTCTGAGTCCTCCCATATCAGAGAAAGGGCGTTTGAGATGCAAAGACCACCTACATAAACCTTCATCTGACTCAGCAGAAGACATCTTTTTGTGGCAGTGCTGCATCTTTTTTAGAACCACAAGACACAGAAGAGGGACCCCATCCCCACAGAGCAGAGCTACATTATTTGTATGCTGTGATTGTTGTAATATCATCTGGCAATGCCCTGGAAGCTCCTGCAGTCTCCCTGAATCAGAAACTGATTTGTTGTGATGCCACAGAAGGTGCCTGGAGAAGTGATGAGTCCACTGACTCCTTCTGGGACAAAGCAACTAATAAAAGGCTTCTGCTTTGCCAGATGGAGCCCAGCAGTTTTCATCACCACACTCCTGAAAGATGTATTTTTCCTTTCTAAAGGCAGGAGGACATAATCCCCAAATGAAAATATCATTAACCCTCCAGTATAAGTGGGAAGAGGGAATTCCTGAGCGAAGTGTGTCCTAAGCATCTGCAGGACCCAAAATCCCCTCTGCTGACCCTTGAGCAGACAATGTCAAGAGATATTTAGGCTGAATTCATTACATATTTTCTTCAAGAAAATTTATTTTCAGTTTTGTCCTGAAAAGCCTGGCCTGTTGCTTTCCTAGTACGAAATGTAGTTCTGCTATTCTAGGTCCGCCTTTTAGGAGAATTACAGAAATTTTCAGATGAGGCAACCCAATGAGTTTGGGAGTAATGAGACCTGGGGGCAGCCTCCCAGCAGTGCCTGGAGAAATTATTTGTATTGCATGATGCGGTAAAGGAGGACTCTCCCTTCCAAGGGTCATCAGCCAGGATCCTCTCCAAAGGTGACACTGCACATTCATGAAATGCTGCCCTTGATACCTTCATGTTATCAACCTCATCAGGCTGAGCTGAGACATGTAACACCAATTCACTCCTGTAAGCTGGGCTGAGTACAACTGAACTGCCACAAGTCCCAGCCACGACACTCTTGTTTCACCAAGTTTTATTCTATACAACTTCCCAGGAACTGTCTTCTCATGAAAATATATTTCAAAAATATATTTTCAAAATATCAGTCAGCTGCAGAAAGGTATTCATTTGCCAGGTTTTGAACAAGCACCCAGAGCATTGCATTGATGGAAAAGAAGAAAGGATCACAAGGGAGGTTCAATAGCAGACATCTTCTAGTCATCTCTAGACTTGGTACACAGGAAGAGCAGCTTTGTGCTTGACTGCCTTTGCCAATGTCAGTCATTGGGAGCTAAGCCTGGCCCTGCCACCATCTCAGCATGATGGAGATGGAATATCTCTCTCATGCTACCATGGGTCATTTCAGGTTTTCTTCGCTGAAAATTCACATTTTTAACTTCACCAACGGTTTATGATTCCGTTCACATACACAGAAAAGTGGCCAGTCTATGTTCCAAGGCTGTATGAGATGAAGAGTTTAGCACGTCTCTGGGCTTCTTGTTCCAATGGTCAGTTATTCCCACTGTTAAAAATAGTTACTTTATCTCAAGCCAACAACCAGCAGCTTTGCCTTCCAATCTCTGGATCTTTTTCTGTCTTTGTCTGCCCTCTTAAAGAGCCTTTGCACTCAAAGTATTCTCCCACATCAATTCTCACAGACCACAATTAAATCAACTCTTAAAAACCAGATAAACGAAACAGATCATGTTCCATTTGTCTCTCACTGAGAATGATTTCTAGCCCTGGGATAATTTTTTCGTTCTTTCCTGAGCCTTTTCCAAGGTTTCAGTGTCACTCTCAAACATAAGCACTAGACCTGAATGTGCTATTTCAGTGATGATGTCAGTAAAATCACATGCAGGAGCAGTACCACCTCTGTGATATTCCCTGCTTGTGCATGTCAAGGTCCTGTCCAGCCTTGCAGTGGCAGTGGCACAGTCTGTTCTTAGGTTTCATCTGAAGGCTGAACCCTCCTAGGAGTCCCCGTTCACCCTGTTCCATCATCACAGTGGCCTGCAGATCTCATATCAAGTCATCATTAAATGTTGACTGAAGTGTCCCCGATTTTCTGTATTCCAGTGCCTATGAACACCCCCTCCCTCCAGCTTGATTTCTTCCTGTGCCACCAAGTATCTGTTGTTCTTTAGATAAGGTTTTATCCCTCCCAGACAACGATTCTGTGCTGTCAGTAATCCCATAAACAAGCTTTTCCCATGATGTTCTTGTGCTTGCAGCATACCAGTTTCTTCCAAGAGGGAAAGAACATCCATGCTATCCCTTTGCAGTACAGACTGGGCAATTTCTATAGCATTAAGTTGGGTATTTCTAAAATGAGAATGTTTTAGGAAGCATGACAGACAGTCCAATGTTTGCATCCTGGGGAGTGTATCATGGGCTTGGCAGAGGCAGTGCATCCCACTCTGAAAAAGCATCCGAAGTACTGAAAGGAGTTTCCATTTGGTGGGATCCACATATCTTCTCCAGCTGCAGAGAATCCTGGAGAGCTTCTAGACTAGACAGCAAAGTGAGGCAAAGTCACATGACAAAGTCCTATTTTTCAATTAGCAAACAAGACTCATAGAATCAGGGAATCACAGAATATCCTAAGCAGGAAAGCACCCACAAGGATCATCGAGTCAAACCCCTGGATCTGCACAGACACCCCAACAACCCCACTCTGTGCTTGAGAGCATTTTCCAAACACTCCTGGAGCTCTGGCAGCCTTGGGGCCATGACCATTCCCTGGAGAGACTCTTCAGTGCCCCATCACCCTCTGGGGGAGGGTCCTGTCACTGTCACCAGAGAGCAGAGATCAGCACCTGCCCCTCCACTGACCCTTGGGAGGAAGATGTAGATTGTTTCCTCAGGAAGCTGTAGAGTCAATGAAATGCAGCTTTCCAGTCCCCCCAGATTCTTCCTCCAGAGTTCATGCATGTACCTTTTAGCAGAGCTCAGGATCCTCCTGCAGCCCCAGGACAGGTGGAGCCAGGGCAGCAGCATCTGTGCACTCCTCATTCCCCCCACTGGGTTCTCACGCTCTCCTCCAGCTCCCCTCGCTGCACATCTCACAGGGATTCTTCCCATTTTGCTGTCAAGGCTCTTAGCTAACAAAGTATTTAAGAATTTTTGGTACCTCTTAATAATGCACTTAGAAATATCTTTGATGTTAAGAGGCAAACTTCAGTGTATTTTGCCATGGGAGGAGCATAGAAATGTCAGCTGGATCGTACCTGTTTGAGCTGCATTGCTGAGGGGACAGTGTCAAACCCAAGTCCTGTGAAGCCAGAGGCAACCTGCGAGATTTCAGCAGAGAAGCTGGATGGGTTCCAGAGCCCTTCAGTGTCTCCCTGCATGTCCCACTTGGCTCTGCACGTGGCCGGGAGAGGGGTGGTCTGAGGCTGTATGAACTGAGGCTGTGTGAACTGTTTGGTAGATCATAAATTGCTTTATGTCAGCCATGAACAGCACAGAGCAGCCTGTGCCCCATGTCCTCTGATGGACAGCCTGGGAAGACACTGGTAGATTTCTGATGAAATAGTTTTAAAAGAGTATTTGAAGGAAGGGTAGAGCGAAGTCAGCTGAGAAAAAGGAATATTGTTCCCAGACATTAAGGATAATGGAATGGGGAACTACCACAGGCTGTGAGGTCCCCACTCCAGAGTAAACCCAGTCCTTCATCCTAGGGCAGAGAGGAGGATCCCAGCATGGATCCCACATGGGTATCAGCTAAGCAGGTGGCAGTCTGCACTCCTCTGACAAGCTCAGACCATGGGATGAGGTCTCAGGAGCTGAGAAAGGCTTTATTTTCAAAGGAACAGGCTTCCCTGTGGGGAAGGTTCCCTCTGGGGATAAGATGAATCCCTAAATCTTTCCCAACACCATCTCATTACAGCTGTGCTTTCCCCAAGCACCAGGAAGATGCACTCAGCTCCTCCTGCTTGTTTGACTGCACCAAAACATTCCACACCTCTCACTGCTCCCAGCATCCACAAGCACCCAGCAACTACTGAGCAAAGGAAATAACCAATTCTGGACCAGCTATGTCTCAGATGGCAAAAGCTGGAAAGAGGCTCTTCTAGCTTTTCTGAATGGCTTTTGTACCTTTATTTCTTTCACTCTTTTGCTAAGTGCCAGTTCCTGACCCAGGACCTGGCCTTTGGGGCCCAGGCCATCCTGCAGCCACCACGCCAACACACACAAGCCCTGCGAGGAGGACAACCTGGCAAGAAGACTGGGAAATATTGTCACTTCAGCTGAGGTCACTCTGCAGCCCATCTTCTACCAAAGAGACCTCAAATGAAGACACTGGAAAATAACTCTGGAACAAATTCAGATGTTATTCTCCAGTCTGTCATTACCCTGAGTCAGACAGAGACAAGTGAAGAGCCTCTACCCAGGCTGGATTGTAATTGGAGTGATTGAAAAGACCATTAGGTCATCTGGGCCATCTACCCCCGCCAACACATGCCTCTTCTCTGCTTCATATTATCTAGTGCTGAGCTTGGAGTGAGTCAAGTGATGCAGCTTCTAGTTTCCCACGGGAGACTTCTCCTAATAAAACTAATAGCTGAGATGGAAACGTTTCGCGATATCCTGCCTAAATATGCTGTTGCTCATATTCCTTCCATTACTCTTGCTGATCCTCCCTCTGGAAGCACATCTCTCTTTGGTGTCCATGCCTATGACCCTCCTGCTGACAGTTAACAGTCAGATTTTCCCTGGGTTGCCATCTGGACAAGCTGCATTTCACTGTTTGGTGGTAATGACTCCAGACGCAAGGCTGCAAATAGCTTTCTTTGTCGTTGGAGCCTTTGGTCTCCTCCTAATAAGCTAGATTCCCCAGATATTCTGCAAAGGGAAATATGCTGAAGAGTTTTTTGTACAAAATTAAGGATGAGGCTTAGAGAGATGGACCATTGAGTCAAGTTTCTCATGATAATTCTTTATCTTTTGTTCTGATTTAGTTTTCCTTCTTTAAAATTGATTCTCATTTCTCCAGGGATCTCCATCCCGTTTCCACACTTAAATTAGAAATTGAAGCCCTAAGAAGGCACATGATCAGAGAATCACAGAATCACAGAATGAGTAGGTTGGAAGAGACCTTCGAGATCATCGAGTCCAACCCAGCCCTAACACCTCAACTAAACCATGGCATCAAGTGCCACATCCAATCTTTTTTTAAACACGTCCAGGGATGGTGAGTCCACCACCTCCCCAGGCAGACTATTCCAGTACTTAATCACTCTTTCCATGAAAAACTTCTTTGTAATATCCAACCTGTATCTCCCCTGAGATACATGTCCTGAGGCCATGTCCTCTCGTTCTGTCAGTTGCTGCCTGGAGAAAGAGACCAACCCCCACCTGACTACAACCACCTTTCAGGAAGTTGTAGAGAGTGATAAGGTCACCCCCGAGTGTCCTCCAGGCTAAACAACCCCATCTCCCTCAGTCGTCTTTCGTATGGCTTGTTCTCCAAGTCCTTCGCCAGCCTTGTTGCTCTCCTCTGGACGCGCTCAAGCATCTCGATGTCCTTCCTGAACTGGGGGGCCCAGAACTGGGCACAGTTCTCAAGGTGTGGCCTCACCAGTGCCAAGTACAGGGGAAAAATGACCTCCCTGCTCCTGCTGGCCACACCATTCCTGATACAGGCCAGGATGCCACTGGCCCTCTTGGCCACCGGGGCACACTGCTGGCTCGTGTTCAGCTGGCTGCTGACCGATACTCCCAGGTCCCTTGGTCCTCTTGGGCACTGTCCAGCCACCTCACCCCCAGCCTAGAACGCTGCAGGAGGTTGTTGTGGCCAAAGTGCAGGACTCGGCACTTGGACTGATTTAACTTCATCTTGTTAGACTCTTCCCATCCATCCAACCATTCCAGATCTCTCTGCAGAGCCCTCCTCCCTTCCAATAGATCGACACACGCTCCCGGCTTAGTGTCATCTGCAAATTTACTAATGATGCCACTTGGAGAAATGCTCCAGGTGCCAGGTGACTTAAAGGTATTCAGTTTGTAAAGAGACTCCGGCATTTCCTTGCAAGGTAGAAGATGGGAAAAAAGGAAGATACGTAAATCTATAAGTTGATACATTTAGGAGCAACGAAACTTTCTAAAGGTTTCGGTGCACACAGCCTGTCTCCTTCCCTTCACTGTGAATAAGAGGCTTATTAAAATAAGTGTTTTTCAGGGTTGTGCAAGCCCCATGGTAGAGCAGTTCTCCAACATCAGGTGCTGCAAGGGTGGGGAATCCCCTTGGTCCCTGGCAAGCTCAGTGTGGCATGTGCTCCTTGCCCACCTGGTGCTGCTCAGCCCTTGCAGGTGAGCAGAGCACCCTCTGCTTCTTGTCAGTTCCTCCAAGGACACAACTGGGAGCACCCTGGCGGCAGTGAAGAGAATGGAGAGGAAGGCCTGAATGAGTCAGAGACACACACAGGGTGTGCCATATCACAGGTTTTTCCTCAGAATTGGACCTGGCTTTGAAAACACTTCTTAGCATTAGCTTCGGACAAAAAACCTTGCCATGCAAAATCCTGCCTCGATGCCACCAGCCTGGAAAGCCACCACCCCTGAGGGGAACAGTGTCTTGCAGGGAGCAGAATGAGCCACAATCCAAGATGGAGCCTCTGTGTAGAGAGATAAACAGAGCTGTGCCTGCAACAGGAAATTAATTTAAATTTAGAAGAAATAATTTTTTTCCTCAGTCAAATGAGATGGGAGATCCTCCTTCTGTTCTTCATTAAGGAGCAAAGGGTGAAACCAACAGCAAATTGTGTGCAAACCACCCAACTGCGGCCCTGAACTCCTGAAACATCTTTATTCACTTAATCTGGGATTCAGGAAATTCTTGTCCAAGCCAGTTTTATTGGGTGGTTTGCATTGAGCTCTCAGCCTCCCAATCAGTAACAGATGAACAATTTTGCATAATATTTTTCTCCTGGATTTTTGGCTCCCCTCCGCCTTTCTAGCAGCTGAGCTGATGAAGCAGGCCTGTTCTTCACCCTTTTGGAGACACCAGCTTTGCTCTGATTCTGGGAATGGACACAGGCTGCCCTGGGTCCTGATCAAGGCCCTTTCTGGATTCACCTCCATTGGTGGCTCATCTCCCCATCTCCTCTGTCCCCACCTCCGTCTTAATTCCTTCCTCCTACTGCTTCCAGGGCTGGCATCAAGTACTGAGCCCATAAACAGCCCAAAAAGGTCCCAGCTGCTGAAGGACAGCAGTAGATGCTGATAAACTGCAGCAGCCTGAGATGTATGGGCATCTGCTGAAAAAACACAACAGGCACAGGTCCAGCTTGGAGCTGCATGAGGAGGAGGGTGCTCTGGGGGGTGATCTGCCCTTCAGCCCTTCTCCAGGCAAGTGGCTGCTCGGCTTGTTTTCATCGTTCCCTCCTGGGCAGAGCTCTTGTGACTGGGAGCAGAGCACAGATGGGGTTTTCTGCCATTGGGATGCCTCCAGAACCAGTATCCATGTTGGTCCATTACCCAGTGCTTCTGAGGATGTCCCTGGCTGTGGGACACACTGTGCCTGCAGACCTGCTGTGCAGCGTGAGAACAAGTGCCAGAAGTGGTGGGGATAAGTCAGTGCAAGCATCCACACTCATGCCTGTGGCCAAGGTGGTGCCAGTCCACAGGGCTCCTCTGCCCCACTGGGAAAGCACAGCATTTGGACCACTGAGAGAAAGCAAAAGGGTGAGACCCTGGAAAAGAAAGGGCCTGGAGAAATCCCAGCCGTCTGGCAAGGGACTGTTTATGTGTGCACCCCATGGCTGTGCACGTGTGTGTTACTTGTCAGCATCTCTCTGCCTCCATCCCTGTGTCTTGGCTGCCCGGAGCTGCCAGGACTCAGCTGAAGGGCAGCCAGAAAGTGAAATAGGTGCTATGTCCCCGCCTTGTCCCCCCCTCATGGGTGGGCTCCCTCACCTGCTTGTCACCCCCCACATCCTTGCAGACCCTCTGGCAGCTGATTTTGCAGGAGGATGTTGCCACCTTGATGTTTCAAGACTGCCAGTTCCAGGAATAACTGGGTCCTGGGGCTGGGGAAAAACACTTTCCTCAGCTGATGTGTTTGCTTAGATGCTTCAGCACAGGGTTTTATTACTGCAATGCCTCTGAGATCTGGGACTTAGAGGGGGATTTGCTGCCATGTGCCTGACAAAGAGGAGTGACCTCAGCGATACTGGAGAGCAGAGAATATATAAAACCTTTCTGGGCTCTGTGCAGGGGTGCTGCTTCCCTTTTTGGCTGCTCTCAGCTCCATCTGCTCTCTCCACCTATGGGTCTCCCTGATAGTCTGTCTTGGGTGGAGAGACGACTGGGCAGGAGACGAGTGCTCACATGAATGGGCTTCACATTATTTGCAGAGCTCCCAGTTTCATGCTCTGAATTTTAAGCACAAGAGTGATTCCCCTCACTCCCTCAGGCCTGCACCTTCTCTTTTCCATCGTTCTTCCTCTGCATCCTCCAACCTATCTGCATGAAATGCTTTCCCCATGCACTGGCTCTGCAAGGGTGAAGGAGCTCCCTGCCCCCTCTCTCTGGTTGCCCACAGGGACCTGACTGTGACTCTGTTTTTTACCTAGGTCTCTCCTACGCATTTGGGTGATCACCACTGTGTTGCAAAATTGGAACTGAATAAAATCAACATGTTAAAGATCATATTAGACATTCCTTCACTCACCCTGTGAAATATTGGCCATTTTCTGCCAGATGGAGAAAAGTAAGTTGCAAACCCAATGGGAAAGGCAGAAAAAACAGTCATTAATAACTGTACTTAATTACAACCTAATTTCTTGAAAAATGTGTTTGAAAGCAGCTGGCAAGAAGTTGAACTGTGTGGAAAGTTTGAAGAACACCAGACCAGACATTAATTAGTCAACAGCCTCCAGAAAAGGTCAGGCTCTGGAAATATTTAAAGACCCCTTAATAAAATGAGTTTTAATTCCAATGCTGAATTAAAACTTCATTGCAAATCCCCAGAAAATGGACTTACTCCCCACAGACCTGCTGCACGTGCTTTAGAGAGACTTGCTGTCCACACACCCCAAGCTCCCTATGGGGTTTCCCAAACCATCTCTTCTAGTGACCTCCTTCTCCTTGGAAATGCCACAAAAACCCATTCTTTCCATCAAGGGCTATTTTCAGTACGAGACCTCACACACCAACCTCTCCAAATGCCAACTGGCCTCCGCAGTGCATCAAGACCTCTGTAGAAGCCTGGTGCCATTGGTGAAATCTCATCTGAAATCCACCCTTGGGCATGGAGAGGGACAATCTCTTGGGAAGACCTGCAGAGATGCTGTGACCGTACACAGTGTGAACAGTGATATTTTTTGGAAGGGACCACACATTGCTTGCTTCCAGCAGTCCAAAAGCATCATTGTTACACTGTCCCTCTTGGTTTAACTGAACTCTGAAACACAAGGATATGGACAGGTATGGCTTGTGGTGTGAGACCCTGCAGTTCTGGCAGGAGCAAGGACCTTTCCCTTTGCCACACCAGGAATCAAGTCGTGGGGGTAGGAGCTGTTCACCAAACACAAAAATCTCAAGGAGAAAAAGAGAGAAAAATATCTACCTGTACAGGGTGACAGTCACCCAAGAGGCATTGGACAAAGCCACTCCCAGCAGACACATTCTATACCTCTGTGTTTGCAGTATTTCACTGTTCCTTGCTTGTTTGCTCTCCAATCCTCTTCTTATTCTGGCCTTCTTCAAGAGCACCCCTCAGCAGGTACCTTCCAGGAGAACCTGTGTGAGAACACTGGGGGTGTCTTGACACATAGTCAGAGGGGCATATCAGTCACCTTCCTTGTGGGAAGACACATACCACCGACTATCATTCCATCACAGCCACTATCACCTCCCATATAAAGGTACCCCTGCTCGGGTTGTGTGGCATTGCCCTGAAAGCATGGATCCCAGGTGGGCAAGAGCATTCCTGGTCCTGTGGTGTGGGACCCTCATGCTGAGCCTTCACACTAACTGCCCACTGCTTACCCATCTTGGCTGCTACTCCTCTCTGCTGCAGTCTGCTAAATGACATGAATCTCCCCAGGAAGTGGGACTGGGACACGCCAGGAGCTTACTGGTGGATGGTTTTTGGTAGCACACAATATCACTGCACACACATTTGCACATTTGACTGGCTGTAAGCTGGTACCTCTGAGCTCTCCCACTTCTGCTGGCTCATCTGCCCACCTAGTTGCCAGCAGTGTGCCCAGGTGGCCAAGAAGACCAGTGGCATTCTGGCCTGTGTCAGGAATAGTGTGGCCAGCAGGAACAGGGAAGTTGTTCTTCCCCTGTACTCAGCATTGGTGAGGCCGTACCTTGATTGCTATATCCAGTTCTGGACCCCTCAGTTTAGGAAGGACGTGGAGATGCTTGAGAATATCCAGAGGAGGGCAACAAGGCTGGTGAAGGGCTCAGAACACAAGCCCTGTGAAGAATGGCTGAGAGAGCTGGGGCTTTTTAGCCTGGAAAAAAGGAGGCTCAGGGGAGATCTTACCACTCTCTACAGCTCCCTGAAAGGAGATTGTAGCCAGGTGGGGGTCAATCTCTTCTCCCAGGCAACCAGCGACAGAATGAGAGGACACAGTCTTAAGCTACAGCAGGGGAAGTTTAGGTTAGACTTTAGAAAAAAATTCTTCACTGAAAGAGTGATTGTGCGCTGGAATTGTCTACCCAGGGAGTGGTAGAGTCACCATCTCTAGACATGCTTAAAAAAAGACTGGACATGGCACTAAGTGCCGTGGTTTAGTTGACGAAGAGGTGTTAGATTATGTCATATGTTGGACTTGATGATCTCAAAGGCCTTTTCCAACCTAGTTCATTCTGTGATTCTGAGGCAACCGCAAGTCCCAGACCTCCATGCTCCTCAGCCACTTCCAGAGCAGCTGTCAGGAAGCAGCAGCTTCCAGGTCTGCAGGAAGTTGTGAATAGCTTGGTTTCAGAAATAGCAAAGTGTTTGAACTGCAGGTGTTTCCAAAACAAAACATCTAAGTAGCTTTCCTTCTTTGAAAGGTTTCATGAAGTTTGTGCCAGTTCAGCTCTGGCAAAGGTATTTTCCTAAAATTTCAAACTTTTCAGGGGAGGCACTTCTGCCATGTGACTGCAAAATATTGCCAGTGCCAACAATCACAGAATCACAGAATGGTTTTGGTTGGAAGGTACTTTAAAGTTTATGTCATTTCACCCCCCTGCCATGGGCAGGGACAACTTCCACTAGGCCAGAATGCTCCAAGCCCTGTCCAGCGTAGCCTAGAACACTTCCAGGAATGGGGAGTCCACAACCTCTTCTCAAGATGTTGGCAAGGCTTTGGAACCACAAGTCTGACCACAAAAACATTGCTCTTTTCTCCTTTTCTCATCCTGGCACATCTCCCGCAGGAGATGGAGGCAGGTACAGTCTGACATTCTGTCACTAATAGAGAGGTAGGAAGCAGCAAGACAAAATTCCCAAACCTTTCCCACAAGTGGCAGTGCTTTTCAATAGAAATTATGAGGAATCCTTTTTTTATCCCAACCTTGGACTGGTCTGCTGGAGCTGGGACAGCTGTTTCTGTCCTCTACTTCCTATTCAGAGGTGCTTGGTCCATCTTTGAAGTATCTGTACAAGGTTACCAGAGAGGCCAAGCTGCAAATCCAGACCTGAAGGTTGCAAGGAACAAACAGAGAGGATGGGTTTGTCTGGAGTTCATTTCAGAAGTTTCCTTTCCTTCTGCCCCACATAATCTCAGCCCTCCCCTTTCATCCAAAGATGGCACAGCAGCTCCCACTTCTGAGGAGACACCAGGACCATGATGTGATCCATGTTCTTGGAAATCTTGCTTTCAGATCAACTATCCCCTTATGCCAGAGTTTGATTGGTTCCTTTATCCATTTTGCAGGGCACATTACAAGAAAAGGGGGAGGGAGAGAGAGAGAGAGAGAGAGAGAGGGAAATTCTTCTGTAAGCCAAGGAAAAGAGATGCTGGAAAAACACAGGAGGAATTCTGCAGGTAGTGAGAATGGGTTCAAGTCTTTGGGGATTCAAGGCAACAAAATAATGACACATTTTGTCCTTTTTGAGGTAATTTCTTGAATCAGACCCCTTTTAGCTGTTGCCATGCCAGGAGCAATATTGTGCACAAACTGTTGCCTGTGGTCCTGGCTGAATGGCTGTACAACACACCACAAAAGCCACCAAGGATGTCCACCCCGCAGGGATGTGCTGCTTTTCAGGTGCTCCAGGGAAAGTGTGGCTGCTCTAATAGCCTACATCAGAGGCTTAATTCCCCTTAATGCTTTCCACTTGAAGAGACCAGGAGACAGCAGAGACCAGAAGTTTGTGGGAAATCACCCCTCTGTCTTCCTCTGGCCTCACAAGGGGATGGAGGCAGGAGCGGGAACACACGGGCCCACAGATGGAAAGGCTAAGACATCCTGCCCCAACATCGCCAGCTATTTTTGTGAGTCTGTCCCTGACCCACTAGCCAAGCACTGGTAGCCAGAGTTCTGCTGTCAGCCACTGTGTTTATGAATCAGCAGTTCAGTATTTGATGACTTGGGCTGAGGTGATCAGTCTCCTGCAGCTGGACTGCCTGGCTGGGGTGAGTCACCTCCCTGCCCATGGGTCCTGCTGGTTACAGGGTGACAAATGATAAAGATGCCCTGAGGTAACAGCTCTTGAGGGCTTTTCATGCAAAGCCAGCTTGCTCAAGCCTTACTCCAGAGTCCAGAACTTGGAATTAATGGGAAATGCTGCAGGCAGCCTGCAAGGAGCTCTGCAGTACCAGAAACAGACCAGGCTGCAGAAGGGCAACCTCCTGGGCCTCACCTTTATCAGTGGAAAGTGAATCCATTTTCTGGGAAAGGAGATGATCTCTGGGCTGTGTCAGGAGCCTGCCCTTGACATCTTGGCATCAGCTGGGACAGTCCCAGCTCAGTCCTGTGGGCTGCCAACCAGAAAAGCCAGTGTGCCATGTCCCCACCTCCTCTGCCCAGAGGCAAGTACAGAACATGCATGGGGCTGCCAAATATCTCCTTCACCTTGACTCTGAAGCCCCTGCTCCCCACTGGGCAGTGAATGCTCTCAGCTGTCAGTGTAGCAGAACTGGGTGAAGAGTAAGTCAAGGGCTTGGAAGTTTTTCCTGTGTGCTGTGATTCATGTCTCGTGTTTGTCAGTAGATGGGAGTGTTTGGAGAAGAGCCAAGTCATCATGAAACATTTACAAATCCCAGACGTTTTGTGGATTTCACCACAAATTATCTGCTGTCCAACACAGCCAACCCACACGTTCATCGACATTTCTGAGCTGCAGTTTATTAATCCTCTATTTCCAGCAAGGGTGTGAAGATAGCGATGGCCAGAAAGGGGGGACATGCCACTGGAGTTGTGCCAACTGGACAGGAGAGGGGTAGTGGTTGAAAGCCCAGTGACTCCTCTCTTCGCCATGGCTGCTTCACCTTGCCCAGCAGTCAAAGGAATATGGATCAAGACTTCCCTGGGAGAAAAGGAAGAAAAGACTGTTCCTAAGAGGGCAAAGGCCATGCCAGCTCCTTCAAAAGACCTGTCTGTGATGCCTTAGGTTTTAACTTTTCTATTTTTCCAACCCTGCCCTGCCCAGTGTCACTCTGCAGTTCCCTGGAGCTCGTTCAGTGCTGTTCTCTCATGCTCACACAGACACAACAAAGCCTCTCCAGCTCTCCAAGGACACCCAGACCCTCCTAGGCCCAACAACTGCAAACCACAATCTTGGGGAGAGGGGGGCAAGCTTGGGCAAATTCCATCCTTGGCTGGGTTCTGCTTGGGGAATTGATGCTGATATCAAAGTGGAAAGAACTCGTGAGTTGTCATTGTCCATGTTGGGATGCACTGAGGCAGGAGTGTCTGAAGTCCAAGGTGTACATCTGAAGGCCTTTCAAATAAATACCACCTTTTTTCTTTATTCCTGTCTAGTCTCTGTTTCTAGGTAGCCATTTAAGGCATCATATGAGAGCATCTATGGAGAGATGTAGTAGAAACATAAAGTCTAAATGAGAGGTCAAAGCCCAGGAAAAAGTGTCAAAATGGGATAGAAGAATATTAGGCATTGATGGCACGAAGGCCATTCAGATTGCAGCACATCTGTGAGCAGCTTTTCAGGACCCACACTTTGGGAAAATAAAGAGCAGCCCAAAACAAGGAACAGCATAAAATTAAAGACAGTCTATACCCAGGGAAAAGGAGTCTAAAGGAGTCTTTAAAAAAATGAGGCAAAAGTGATGCCCATGGGATCTACATGAAAACACAGTTCAGCTCCTAAATGTATCCAAAGCCAGTGCATGGGCAGTAGCTGAGAGCCCAGGAGATGTGAGTAGTCGCCACTGACATCCCTTCTCCTCTCTAGTCTGAATGCTGGACATTGGTCCAGGTAGGTGTGAGACACTGAGTGTCTGAAAAAAGTTTTGTTTGAAATGAAATCAATTTTTCCTTCACCTTCCTCTCTCACAGATATGGGAAAACTTGTGGGAATATGGAAAAATATGTGAGGAGATCTGTGGAAACATTTGCATGTAATGGGGACACACCTCATCTTGCTATTCTGAAGAGGGCAAAAACCCATCCTTTTTAATGGCATTTTGGGCTGATCCCTCAAAGAAGGTACAGATCCCACTTAACCTGATGTTTTGGGATGTAACTGAGTAGATTTTTTTCGTTTCCTACTTTACAGTGCAGGCTGTCCCTCCATTACAAGGTGGAAAGGAAATCTGGCATACTGGAGAAGTCATTCATGGCCTCTCCACTTTAGAGTGACTGACACTTTACAGCTGAGCTATATCTGGGACAGGATACAGCTCAGCTTTCCTGCTTGTTGAGCATGGGAAACAAAGATCCATGAGGGTCATGGAACGGTATTCATCCATCTATGACAAAGTGAGATCCTGGGATCATCTCTCATTATTCACGAGGCAATGAAGGCAAGAAGGTGGACCCCTGAGGAGCACTGGTCCTGGAAAGGTTAATCTGAGAGGGATAGTCCCTTTCAGGCTGATGCTGGGATGCTCCCAATATTCAGGGAACAACAGTCTCCAGTCTTACTGTGCCCAGGTATCTCCAAATGGTTCATAATATCTGACTCAGATTTTCCCTCTTGCAATAGCCAATGCCTCTGGCAGCAGCTACAGCTAACACTGCCGAGACATTCTGCTGTGCATCCTTGTGAAGTGGCTCTTGGCTGCCTCCAGCCTTCAGTTTTGGAGCTGAAAGTGTGTTTGTGATATTTTAATGTCTATCAGCTCCTACACCTTGCCAGCATGGGTAGATAGTGAAATACAGCAGGGAGAAATTAACTGCCTCCCTCCACGAGAGCCCATGGTGATGCCTGAAGCCAGACAGTACCACACATGGTGGCAGGTGCAAAGCCTGGCCCATATCTGGACAGGTAGGTATTGGCTTGCTTTGGCCATCCCCCTCCTCCATGCTGTGGCCATCCCCACCCACGCTGGCGATGCCAGGTTTTACACCTGTGCAGTGGAAATGCTGCCAGGACCCAGTGAGTTGAGCCCAGGGTGCCTCTTCATGCCATGAATGGGCAGCAGGTCACATTGCACTTTTGGTGCCAAACACTGAGGAATGTCCGTGCCAGCCAGTGACCAAGGTGTCCCCAGTGTTAAACAGACACTTACCAGGACTGGATCCCAGGGCTGCCATCCCATAGCTGAAAACAAGCTGTGGCCAGACTCTGTCAGAACTTTCATAAGGTCATGCTGATTCCAGCTAATGGAATGACTGTGCAAATCATGAGAAAAATAGTAAATAACCTAATCCAACCTCCTTGGATATCTCAGGTCTTTGATATTTGCCTTGATTTTTCTATATTAGGGCTAATATTTTGGCTCAAGCTTCTCTTCCAGATAGCAATGCTACTGCATTGCACCAGCCCTGCTTCATTGAAGGAAATCCTTGCTTCACTGCTCAGTTGGGATTTCATGGTGCTGACAGCAGAGCCATTAATAATGAACCCATTTTTTGATGTATTTTTTAACACAGAATGATTTTCCAGGACTTTCACAACTGTTTTGACAATGAGCTTCCCTCAAGCAGTGTGGGAAGCTGCAGGCAGAAGCAAGTCCCAAAACTGGGAGAAGGAAGAGATGAGACAACCTTGTCAAGCCCATCCAGGACAGGGGACTGCCAGATCACATGGGGACAGGGCAAGGTGGAAAGCAGTCTCACCCCTCAAAAAATGGACAGTGTGGCTATGAGAGAAATTTAAATGACTGTGTTCCCTCAGCAAAAGTCCCAGGATGTCCTTAAGGGATGAAGGACAGGGGCTGGATGTTTCTCTGGAGCACCACCATTTGTCGAGCAGAGTAATCATAGTAAAATTACATAAGAAGTGTTGGCCAGAGGATCACATCTCCTAATCCAAGCTTTAAAATGGCTCTTTGGGGTTAGTAGGAAAGCAGCTTGCTTGTACCATCGATGGGTTTTCCTCAGCCTCCCTCCAACTGGCTGCTCCCTCACACAGCTCAGGGGAAACCGATGTAGTCCCTCTGTCTTTTGCCCCTCACACCAGCAAAAGGGTGAGCCCAGCCCCCACCTTCAGTGAATGAACTAAAAAAATTTTAAAACTCAATTATTTCTTTTCTCCTGTTCTCAGAGTCCTTCTGAATATCTGCTCCAGCTCCTCAGGCTCCAGGGATTTGGCTCTGGCAAATAAGCTAAGGCAAGCAGGAGCTGACTGTTACATGACCCTTCTTGTAATTTTCTGGAAATCTCATCTGTAGGATAAACAGACCAATGTTAACCTTTATATAGTAAATAAAACTCCAGTGAATGTGGTCACTTAACATGTCTAAAAGATGCATTTTTACTTCTAATATTAACACATTTTTCAAGGAATCTTTCTTTGGCAAAAGCCAAAAAAATATTTGTTTCCTGTTTCAGTAAATAGTCACCATGGCAGAGCAATTCCATCTGATACTTACTCCCTGCTCCATACAGCTGATCCCCCTTTATCTCTGTTTACTGCAGAGATACTATTAAATACCTTCAGCCGCTCCTGCCTGCAGATTTCCAGAGAGCCCATATCCTGTTTATAGTATCTCTGCCAAGGCTGCTTATGGGGGAGCTCCAAACAGGAGAGAGAAAGGGTTGAGGGGGAGATGCTGAAAGAAGGAGGTGAAGAGACGTCTGCTGCCACCTCCAAGCACATTCCACTGAGAGCAACAGCAACAGAGAATCTCAAAATCAGAAATGTTTGGGTTGGAAGGAGCCTTAATGCCCATCCTGTCCCACCCTCTGCCATGGGCAGGGACACCTTCCACTATCCTGGGCTGCTCCAAGCCCCATCCAACCTGGCCCTGGACATTTCCAGGGATGGAGAATCCACAACCTCTCTGGGCAACCTGTGCCAGGGTTTCATCCCCTCACAAGGAAGAATTTCTTCAGTCTTCAATATAGCCAAGTATGTCCATTCCCACAGCCATTCCTGCACTACTCACCAGCTTTCCCTGAGCAACAGAAGTTCCTGCAGCCCCTGTGAAGCCCCTGATGCAACCCCTGCTTAGAGCTTGGAGCCTGGGGCTCTAGCACATTCAGCAGACAAGCAGGGAAGTCTTTGGACCTGATTTATTTTGCTCTTCCCAGCTGTTGTGTCCAGATGGAGCAAGGTTCTTTCCGTTTGGAAAGAACTGCACTCACTCAGCAGCCTGCACGCTGCTCTTTGGGATCCACGTAGCCATGAGCTGTGAACTGTGCCAGGGTACCTGCAGACACACCTGAGCAACCTCTGCACACCTCTGGGAAAGACCTCCCATGGTACCTACTGGGGACTTCAGCCCTTCATCCCTTCATTAGACACTCACAGTGATTTCTCACTTCCCCTCAACCTAGAATGGATCTGGGGTTTTTTAAGCCATGTGTTTTCTCTGCAAGAGAGTTTATGAGAGCAATAAAAGGCAGAATGATGATTAAGGGTGACAGAAGGGTTTGCACATCGTGCTGGGAATAATCTTGGTTTTGTTTTTGGGCCAATCTGCCTGACATGTGATGTTTCACGTCACATCTGGCTTGCATTCAGAAGGAATGCAAATGCATCCAGCATCAACTTGGTTTCCTGTAATGGGCTGTACCTCTTTGGGCACCACCAGGGGCTTATGGGACACCAGATATGGGGAGGGTGACTTGTCCTTCTGCTTTTGCAGCAAGATGACTGAGAGGTCTGAAATTCACAGAAAGGGTTGTCAGGAGTTGCAAGAGGCTGCCCACGGTAGTTGTAGAGTTACTACCCCTGGAAGTGCTCAAAAATATGTGGATGTGGTATTTGGGGACATGGTGGACCTGGCAGTGCTGGGTTAATGGTTGGAATTGGTGATCTTGCAGGGTTTTTCCAGCCTGAATGGTTCCATGATTCTGTGAAGCTGAAGCCAACATGCACACTGAGTTTCATAGGATCAGAGCCAAGGAGGGGCCTTGCTGCAATGCACTGCAATGCACAGTCTGGCCTTAGGTGTCTGGATCAAGAGATGGATTTGCAAGGCTGGAATACCCCTGTGGTGGACAGGGAAGCTGGGGAGGGGGCCGGGGCATCTTCCCAATATCCCACACTGGAAGCATTGGAGCAGAGACCATTGATGGGCAAGGCAGAGTCTCTGGGGCACAGACCGGGAGTGGGCAGTGAGGCCCTGGCTGCAGTCTGGAGACTTTGGCTCTCAGCTGAGCCATGGAAGCCCTGATATGTATCCTCTCCTCCTGGTGGATTGTACACATCACATTTGACAGTCCCTGATGAAAAGCAGAAATGTTGTAGGGTCTCTGAGCTGAGTAGTTTCCATCCTGTGGGGTCTGTGGCATCCACTGTAGTCTGCATTCAGGCACTGCTGGGTGAGGGAGCTTTTGTGGACCACTTCCAACTTGGTCTCTCCTGGGGAAAGGAAAGAGCAAAGATAGTATATCTATCTACAGTATATCTATAGATAGTAGAAGACTAATAGCCTCTCCAGTGCTTCCTCAGTGGATCCCTCCCAAAATGAGTTATTCTCCATCCCTCACAAACCCTGTTTCAGTGCTGAGATTACCACTCACCTCCCAGCCCAACCTGTCTGTCGTGTGACCAACTACTCCATTCCAGCTTAGGGCTTGCTCTGGAGGCGCACAGAGATAGGGGAACACCAGTCACCCCAGTGAGCCTGGCCAGGTCAGCAGCTCAGAGACAGGAGCCCAGATGCAGAGCTGGTCCTAAAACCTTCACATTTCAAGCCTCACCATCCCACTGACCTGAGCAAGGCTTGCAGACTTGGGAGAACCATCCCATCCAGAAGTTGGGCAGACTTGCAGCCACAAGCCTGCTGGCAGCCACCTGCCTGGAGCTATGCTCTTCTCCACCCCCCAAGACAAGTGGGTTTTGTTCAGGGTGTGTGCAGGATGTGGCTCGGTGACCCCTCTGGGCGAGAGGCAGCTGCTGTGCCACCGCTTCCCCAGCTGCGGCCAGGGCGCGAGGCAGAAAGCCCTCTTTGTGCTGGGGAAGGTGTCAGGTACTCGCCGTGCAGAAGCTGAATTGGGGCTTTTCATCAGGCGAGAGGCTTGCTGGCTGAGGAATGCTGGCTCCTGGCTGGAGCTGGCAGGGAGCTGCCTGCACTGGGCTTGGCGGGTCCACAATGAAGCCCACAGCCTGCCCACCCTGACCAGGGGCTGTCTGTGGGCTGAGGGCAGCAGGAGCAGTGTCCCCTCAGTGGGGACACTGGGATGAAGTTATTTATAAATGAGTGGGCGTGCAGAACCCTCAAGGAGGAGAAGTTGCCCTGCTGTTTCGGGAGGCACGTCCTGGTCAGTGCATCTCGGGCAGGATGCGGCACTCCAAACGTGCCAGCCCAGGCTGCATCCAAGCTGGGGATGCGTCAGAGGTGCAACGTGCCTGCAAGTCCTCAGCAGAAGGCCTGCAGCATCCAGGCAGCTCAAGAGGACAGCCCAAAGAGACATGCTTTAGAGATGCTTTCTCACCACAGCACACACAGGATACTTTTGCGAGGGATGCTTTTAAGTCACATTTCAGCCCAGGAGTATGACTGTGCTTTCAAGTTTACTCTGGTTTGAAAAGTTGGGGAATCTGCAGTATTTGGGGGAATGCTGCTGCTTCAAGCCTCATTTTCATGTCTACTTTACAGGCAAGGAATCCATAACCCATCTGACAAAACAGCTTTGATTTCTGAATTAAGCTTCTGTGTACATCAAAACCTCAAAACAAGACTGTAATGTCTGTTATCAAAATTGACATTTCCCCCACAATAACTAGAACTGCTGTACAAAGGTTTTGAGTTCGAGTTCAGGCAGAGATGACTGATATGAATCAGACAGCAATGCACACAGTTGTGGCTGCTCCCTGGGTTTTTTTATTTGGGTTTTCTTAACAGATAGTTTCCTGTTTCTGCCCCAAAGTCTCATGGAGGTTTTACTTCAAGAAGCTGCCAGTGATGAGCCATTAATTTCCAGTGATCACCATGCAATTAGCCAGAGTCACTGGGGGAAATGCTGCCTTCAAAACTGCTGGAGGCTGCTCAGTGTTAGAAAGTGGGAACTTACTTCAAAATAAATAAATGAGGAGAGTTCATGTAAAGTGCCGTAAAGTTCATTTTCAGGCCCTACGGCCTGAAATTCACTTCAGGCCATAGCTTTGATATGGAAGCTATGGATTTGCCCATCTATGAGGCTCTAAAGGTTTCACAACTTAAGAGAAAAGGCAGAAAGGCCCATGCGGGAAAGAAAATCAACAACAATTGCTGAAATGACAGGGTTTCATTGCGTATTTGAGCTGAATGGGGCACTTCAGAAAAAGGAAATCCAGTCTTAGTACAGGCAATAGAGGCAATATAAAGCATGCCAGGGATTACCTAACAAGGGAATTAGGATGGGATTTCATCAGAGCAAATGTCAAAAAATGTTATAAAATAAAAAGTTACAAAAATAAGCAATGAAAAGACATAAGAATACATAAAATCTGATGTTTGCGAGTAGGTGGAATCTGGAGGGAACAGAGAGTGGTGGCAAAAAGTAGGAATGGGAAGCTGAAGGGTTTCTTTGTATTGTTCAGGCCCACAGAGGGTGGGGGTAGACAGCTACACTGGATCAGCTCATTTCAGGTTTTAAAATGAGCAATGGAGGTATCAGGAAAAGATGCTGGAATAAATTGACATGCTGAAGAGCAATAAGTCACTGAGCGCCAATGAGGCATCCAAGACTTGTGTAGGAACATAAGAATGAAATGACTGAACTACTCACAGAAATATGCACACGAAGATCTGTGCTCAGCAGCAATCAAAAATAACCAGGGAAATGATAGGACGCAGCAGGGATGGGAATGGGTGGAATGTGGAATACATTATAATGCCATCACAGAGCCAGCAGGGTGCCCTCCCCCCAAGCTGTGCCCTCTCCTGTGGTCCTGTCCTGCCCCACTCCATGGGATATGGGGAGCAGGGGGGCAAAAAGGCTGGGGGGAAACAGCAGTGGAGTGCACCGGGGACATCAGGAGAGAGAGTGGTTTGGTGGGGCAAGCAGGAAAGGGGATGTTGGGATGGGGATACCCACACAACTCAGTATCCTCCACCTCACCCTCTTCTGTTACCCAAAAATGAGGCATCAGGGAATAATTCACACACGGTGCTGTGGGAGTCACTGATGTGCTGCAGTGTAGTAGTTCTTATCTTAGCCGCAATTTGTACAATATGTACCAACTCAGGTGGCCTCACTTGGACACCCACAGCTTGTCCAGTGTTCCAAGTGCAGGGGAAGGTCACAAACCATCTTGGGCTTCTTTGGGCTGCTGACAAGGAGGAAGTTGTCCTCCTCACATGCCAACTGCAAGGCCCTGGAACATCTCTTTAAGACAACACTAGGGCTCACGGGGGGCAGGAGGAGGGGTGCAGGCAGCAGGGGATTGGGACCTATGGGTCAGGGTGCTGAGGAAACACTTCCCTCCCAGGGGGCAGAGAAAGATGGGAAGGCAGCAGGAGACAGGAGAGGAATTCCCTTTGGGTCTGTCTTTTTTGATGAGTGTTTTTACGCATGTCTGAACTGCCTGAAGGCCTGTTACAGCCTTTTCCAGTCCTAGAAGATCTGTTCATGGTGGTATCCCAGCATCATTGTCCACATTCTGTCTTGGTCATTTTTTGTCCCCAGAGAGAAGCAGCATGGAACAAAACAAGTACATGAGCGTAATTCCTACCACCTGTCTTACATGGAGACCAGCCTTGTCAGGGCAGGAGGTGTCTTACCTCACTCTCTGCCCTGGCCGTGGAGGGAATTCCTGCTCACGGACCAGCCAGCACAGCTTCCCTGCCAGTCAAGGCTCAGTGAAGGAGAGGGTCTCCAGCAGATGATGATTCATAGTTGATCACTTTTAGCCAGAGCTGGATTGAATCAACTCCTCTCTCCCATGGCTCTGCCAGGTCTCATGGCCCAGGGAGGGGAGGAGAGAGGAGAAATAATGCGATTTCCCATCCAGAATCGAGGAGGATTTATAGCTGTTGTGATAACCTCGGCCATTAGTGAGGCTCACACAAGAAACCATGCTGATTTCCAAATTCCTGATTTACTAAACAACAGAATGAAAAGTCAGCATAAATCACCTCTGCTCACACAAGTGGCAGCTGTGGGGAGCCTGCCACAGGAATATATGAGGGCTGGTGCCCAGTTGTCTTGCCTCTGGATTCTCCTCTGAGCTCTGCCCAGCCCAGGCACTGGAGGGTGGTGTGGGCACAGCCACCTCACCCTGCCATGACATGCAGCAGCCACTCCTGGGGCAGGAGCACAGAGCCAAACTGATGGTATCAGGGCAGTGGCTCCATACTGGGGCAGTGGCTCCAGTAGGTCCAGACAGGGTGTTGGGAAACTGTGACAGGTTCCCTGAGAGGGGCAGGATGGGATTCTCTAGGGCTCATCTAGGCAAAGCCATGGCCCTGCCAAGCCGGTGCTGGAGACAGTCCTGCTGCTGGTAGGAGGCTGGTCTGGACACCCTGAGTCCTCTTTCACTCGCATGTTAAGATGCTGGATTTCCTGTAGAACATTTCCCCCAGGCATTGCTGTACGAGCCCAGGATGTTTCTGCTTTCTCTTGCATGCAGCCTCTCTAAGGATGCTATCAGCATCCTTCCTAAGAAGATACTCCTGCCTTCTCAAACCAGACAGCAATGTTCTCATCCTACAGAAATATCTGTGTCTTCCAGTGCTACTACTAAATGTGAAACAGGAGTTTATAAAAAGAAAACAGTTAAAAACCCAAGAACTTACATGGCAACAGGGTATGTCACAGTGTGTCCTATGGCAGAGAGGCATGGATGGTGCTGGATGCACCAAACTACTGTCAGGCTCCTGAGAACCTGAACAGCTCTCAGGACATGCATGGAGTGAGTCAGGACGATGCTTGGTGTAACTGTACCTTTCAGGATCACTTTCCAAGTGAAGGGGAACAATGGGGCAGATCTTGAAAGATCATCACTACTACTGTGGTAGTGAAGCATGTCCAGTATCCTCAGGCTTTTGTTAGGGAAATGTGGACATGGATTGCTCTGTCTTACCATAAAAGACAACAGAAGGGCCCAAGTGGTTTAAGCAACAGCCCTGAAAGAACCCATAACGTTAGAAGCAAATTAAATTGGTAAGAAAAGGGACAGGCAAGTTGAACACACTGATATCTATGTATGGACATATCATATCATAGCAGAGAGAAGTTACTATCCTGATAAGATAAAGTGAAGAGAACCTGACACACTGCCAATACCAAACGGTACAGGAGAAGTTTCAAATAGCTGAATGTGCTCAGTACTAAGGACAGGAAGAAATTATATTAATTTGCGAAATGAAAACACATAGCAAGCCACTACAGAAATGCAAGGAGGTTTGTTGGGGCAGAACTAGGCAATCATCAGCTCAGAAAAAGGCAGTATCTAAGTCAGGGAAATAAACAGAAGGTGCTTGGACTCAGTACAATTCACTGACCTCTTGGAGATCCATCACTGCGGCAGGCAGCAGGAAGGGAGACTGGACATGGCTCCAGGGGGATTTGGTGTCCCAGGTCTGTGATCCCTGAACTCCACAGCTGGGTCATGTTCCCAGCATCAGCCTCAACCTGGGAAACAAGCAAAAACTCTGGACAAAACTCCTAAAATAGGACTTAATAATTTCTTTCCCCATCCAGCTACCTGCAACCATTCATGGCAGAAGCCCATTCCCTAGGTTTGCTGGGATCCTTTCTATATGCCTGTGATGGGAGAGTGACATCTGTAAGATGAAAAACTGCATTGCACTAGGAGATCAGCTAGATTTTCCTTACTGGTTTCTCCTCCTGAGTAAATTAGCCTGCAGACCCCAATATCATACTGAATCTGGTCCCATAAACTATCTCCCAACCTACAGAGACTTCCATAAAATTCAAATATTTCATCCTTATTCACGGGTTAGGCTGGAGGATGTGTTGCTCTTTGCTGAGCAGGGGAGTGCACACTGCACAGTGATGATTGTTTTGAAGCTTGCACAGAAGAAAATGTTGTTTCTGGATAAATAATCTCATCACATAACCCATAGCACATGTTCAGCATCCAATGAGCAGAGCTCCAGCCAGCTCATTTTCATCAGTGCTATGCACAGCGTTGTTTCATCCAAAGCACAGTCTTGGCCCTTGAGACTCAGGAGACATTGAGGTGCAGACCCTGGATTACTGGGCCAGGGTTACTGGCTATTGATTTCAGAGTTAATCTTACAGAGTCCTCAGCCTTCAGGGTACTGTAGAACTCAGCGTGACAAAATGGATAAGGGCAAAATACTGCCCTTGGGCACTGAGCGGGGCTGTCTGATTCCACATGCACAGGGGCATCTCTGCCCTCAGACCCTCTGGTGGTCCCTTGTCTGTGATCCAGTGCAGGTTATACCTTCATCCCCACAGTCTGCCTGGACTGGTACCAGTCCAGCCTTGCTGTGATTACAGGAAGAAAAATCCTGTGAGATAGAAAAATGAACTTTTAGCATTATATTATGCCCAGATCATCACTGCCTAGGACACAGAAACACAGAGGTGCTGCAGAGTCCTCCAGACATCCAGGTCATCTGGGGGTCTGGCTGTACCTCACCTGACCTAAGAGGAGTGCATAGTCTGCCCCAGGATAAGCCCCATCTTCCTGACTGATAATTAAAGTCTGGTCAAAACAATCAAGACATTTTTGTCTCCCAGGAAACCTTCCTGTAACAGTTTCCTATAGTGGAGACTCCCCAACTCCCATGACAAAGCACCATGGCAGGAAGACTTTCCAAACCTGTATCCTTATCATTCTTTGCCAAATCCCTGAAATTTCTTCAATAAATAGCTAAACTGTACACAGGCTTTCTGTGACATGGGTCACAAATACCCTCTGGCTGCATAGATAATGTACTGAGACCAGCTTGTTACTGTACAATTCACATCAGCTGCCAGGATTTCACATTCTTCAGAGAGTCACAGAGTAGTTTGTGTTGAAGGGACCTTAAAGTTCATCCCATTCCCACCCTCTGTCATGACAGGGACACCTTCCACCGTCCCAGGCTGCTCCAAGCCCTGTCCAACCTGGCCTTGGACACTTCCAGGGATGGGGCAGCCACAGCTTTCTCTGGGCACCCTGTGCCAGGGCACAGGGGAGAGTTTCTTTATTTATATCTAACCTAATCTCTCCTCTATTAGCTTAAAACTGTTCACCCTTGTCCTATCCCTGTCTGCTCATGTAAAAAGTCTCTTTCCCTCTCTTATATAACTCTCTTTCTCAATTTTCGTTGTACAAATTTAGACCAAGAGACTTTTTGACTAGACGGGATGCATTCTCCATGCAAGAATCCCTGCACTGACCTTAGAAATTAATTGCAAGCGATGAATGAGGAGGCCAACACTGAGAAACAGGTGATGGGATAAGAAAGAGCAGGATGGCGTGGTGTGGGATGAAATTACATGGCACAGGAAAGGGATGGACAGGGATGGAGGGCAGAGGTCATGCTAGTGATGTGACCTGCATGTCCCATCCTCACCTGTGGGAGCTTCTTGCAGCATATCTCAATGGGGACAAATTTTTGCGCCGTGTTTTTCTTTCCTTCCAGTAAAAGAAAAATCGTTTAACAGTTTTTGTACCTCACTGCCTCTTTGCTGCCATTTCCAGTCCATGTTTTTGCACTGGAATACCTCAAGCAACTGAATACAACTGCTCCTCTAGGTTTCCCCTGCTTGACAAAAGGCTGCTGAGAAATCTCAGATTCTCATTAAGGCTGCCTGTTTGTGGGGGCAAAGTAGGGGAAAAGAGTCACAAAAAACACACAAAAGCTCTGGAGATGGAGCAGGACCCACGCAGGGTCCCAAGCCCCGCTGAGAAACCCTTGTTTGGCAATAAAAATATTCCAAGCCATTTAATAAAACTTGACAAATTGCATGAAAGTGTTTCACAGCTCTGGTCATTTTCCCATCTGTGACGACCCAGGAACCAAACAGAGCTGAGTTTGTAAAGGACTTCTGGGGGAGCAGTGCTTATTAGATTACAAAGAACATGACTTCTTGTGAAAAAACCCAAAAAGTCATGTTTTTTGTCATGAAAAAACAGGCTGTGACAAATTCAGTGTGTTAATCATCATGGATTTTTACTGGAAATCCTTAATGCAGAGCAGGGTCATTACAGAATTAGCCTCATGCCCCACTCAAGCCCTCCTGCCTTGGCTGTGGGTGAGCAGTTATAAAGCTGCACCCTAGGATTATCCTTCTGCATGCCAAGGAGACAAACTGGGACAATCATCCCCAAAAAAAGGGACTGCTGACTCCTCTCACCCACAACAGCCTCCCTTGTTGTGTCCAGGACTGGCTGGACCATTTTGTCTGACGAAATCAGTGTTTCACATCTCTGCCTGCCTGACCCATCCCTTGTTCCTGCAGATAAATCACCCTCTTGTCCTCCTCGGGAAGCACGGTCCATGGTCACAAATGAACCTTTCTCCACAGGGCACACTGATGTCAATCCACAGCTTTATTTTTTTTCCCCCTTTCTCCTCCCTTTGAGAGGCTCTTTCAAACAGGTCCTCTTCCTGTTTGGCCCAGAGGTTCCTTTTCTGAACTTGCAAGCCTTCCCATCCTGCACCATTTCTTTCCCATCAGATACCACACCTCATCCTGGGCTGCTTCCTCATGGGGTGGAGCGAGAAATAACTGCAAGGGGGCCTGGGGAGCATGTATGGGAGACATGATTTTAGCTGCTGGGCCCCCACTGCCAAGAGAATGCTTGAGCTGCAGCAACAGCTTTGGGGAAGGTGGTCCCATGGGATGAAGAGGCAAGGGTGATGAGCTAGTGTGCTCAGTGATGGGGATGGAGAATGGGCACTGGAGAAGGGTTGGGAAGACAAGGTCAGTGGTTGGTAGGGAGGAGAGTGAAGGTCTGTGATGGGCTGGTGTGCAGGAGTCTGGACCCTGACAGAAAAGTATGAGGAACAAAAGGGAGGGAATCACACCTAAGATGAAAAAAAAATAAAAAAGAGGTGGCTAAGGTCAGAAGGGGAGAGATAGTGAAGAAGGACTACATCAGCAGACACAAGTTTGAAGAAGACAGCTCAGCTGAGAAAAGCCCCTGCCACAGCCCTGCAAGGAAAGCGTCTTTCCCTATTGTTTCACATTCCTTAGCCCTTTCCAGCAGCAGCCCTAGTCTCCAGGTTTCGGTGGGGTTAACGCCACTACAAGGCTCTGAGAACTGCTCCATCCAGCAGAGGACATGGTGGTGTGCAGGTCTCATTGTGGTCCCCAGGGGAAGGGCGGAGACCTGCCCTGGGCATCCCCAGAGACATCCATTCCCAGGCTGTGCATCCATTCCCAGGATGTAAGTAAGCCACTTCCCATTCCCTCCAGCTGGGTTCCAGGGTTTCCCAGTACATCCTCCAGCCTTCATGTCAGCATTTCTCCTGTTTAATCTTCATGGTGGGTGATGCACGGAGAAGGGAGGCAAAGAGCAGCCCATACCAGTAGGATATGACTATTTTAAGCCAGCAAAGGAGGATGCTCAGCCAAGCAAACCTACGAACCAGAGCTACATTATCCTACCCACAGAAAAGTACCCAGAGTTTTGGGGCTGTTCCACAGACTCCTTTAGAGCCATATTGCCTGGCATGGAGGAGTCATCCACAGCCCCTTTCCCAGCAGGAAGCATCCTAGCATCCTGCTGCCCAACAGAGGGTGCCACATACATCAAAAAAAGGGCAATGGGAACCCTCCCTCTTTCGCCACAGCTCTCTCCTCTTTCTCTCTGACCCTCCCCATCTTGGCTTTTCTCCGCTGCTCCCTTTCATGCTTGCTTGTCCCTTCCTGCTTACTAACTCTCCAAACTGCCTGAGGAAAGTGCCCCCCACTACAGATCTGCACAGAGGAATTATGACCCCAGCTCTCAGGGGAAGGAGCCTGGGCATAAATCACAGAATATTTAAGAAAGTGATCTGCATTTATTACACTTAATACTATATTTAGCATGTCCAAGAGGACTTTATTAATCAGAGACAATGCAGATTTCAGTCCAGGGTCCTGGGGGAGCCCATCCACACGGTAAACGTTTGCGAAGCCCAAAATCAGCAAGAACAAATTTATGTTTGAATCTTTGCTAAGTTTATTCACCTAATTAGGGCTGCATATCATGCTGATGGTTTCCTGAACTGGGCTGGGAATTTGGGGCCCAGGCTCACTGCTTCTCCCCACACACACACACCATGGTCCATCCTCCAGGACCATGCCAGCAAAACTGTGAGCATCTGTCACACTGAGGGATGACAGCACTGGCGGGTGATCATTAGACTTCTCCTAATCCCAGCTTAATGCACTGTGCTCCAGCTCAACCTCAGCCTGTTGCTGCAGGCTCTAAAAAGAGTCAGAAAGTCCTCTTGTATTTCGTAAAGAGCCCCAACTCCTCTTGGACCCATCTCCTTTCCTGTTCACTGGTATTTAATGCTCCATCATCCCAGGCCAGATCTGTGCCACCACACCAACTGTGCTGGATGAGAAACTTGCCTTCATCTTCTAAAAAATAGGCAGCTTGCTGGCCTTTTTTGTGGATCTCAGAGCCTTTGCCAGAAGTTTGGACTTAGGCAAAGGACGACTTAATAGCCTGGTGATGGAGTGCAGGGAAAAGGGGTGCATGAAATGAGGACTTTGGTCCGTAGAGCCTTGTTGTTGTCCAAAATTGATGGCAACAGAGGTCAGTCAGGAAGCAGGAGTCTGGTCCCTTCAGTAGGAGGACAGACCTTCTCCAGCCATGCTGAAATAGTCATTCCCATCCTGCTTCTATTCCCAAGAGCATGAAATTCCCAAGCCAATGGATAAAAATCAGAGAGTAGAGCATGATGCTTTTTTCCAGCTGAAGTGTGCCTGGATAAGTGAGCACTTGGCAGGGCAAAACCCTGAAGTATCTCTCCACAGCCCCAGCCAATCAGGACAACCAGTCCCACAGGGTACATCTGTGCCTACGCAGCTCCAGGATTAGTGGTGGCAATTCATCCTAGTGACCAGGTCACCCCACATCACCTCGCAGCTGAATCTGGCTGAGCATCATTCCCAAAATAACTGAGGGAGAGGCGTGGGTTGCTAACAGGAGCAGCCGACTATCCTCTTGGGCACACTGTTTAAAACCAGGTGGATGGAGAAAAGCCCCATGCGTTGTTCTCCTGGTGCTGAGGTTTATGCAGTGATCCCGTCAAGCATCCTCGCAGCCAGTGGATCATCGCTGGCTCTCAACAGGGGCACTTCCTACCCCAGGCACATCAGAGATGCTATGACAGTGCCAATTGATGAAGGGTCTTGTGCAGTGCTGGGGTCAACAGAGACATTTCCTCACCTCGCTGAGGTCCTTGTGCCCCATTCAGGCATGCTCAGCTTAGCAGCCAAAGCTTTGCTCCTTCCCGGAAAGCCCCGCTGCCCATGGCGCCTGCCCAGGAGCCGTGAGACCCTACAGCTGGGTGCGTGCCTGTCGGTCCGTCTGTCTCCTCTCACGATTTTTCAGGAAAGTTGCTGTGATTTACGAGCCGTGGACAGTGCTAGCTGAGTGCCCAGGAGGGCTTGATTACAGTTTCCCAGAGGAAGCTGTCTGTTTGGAGATGGCAAGGTGACAGGGTTTATACAGCACAGCACAATGTGTCTAAGCAAAGCTGTCAGCCGGAGACGGATGAAGTGACTGAGAAAGCCCATTACTTCATTCACACCTCAACAGGCAAACAATAAAACACTTACACACAGCGGGCGGCGTAGGGGGAGTGGTCCACCAGCCCCTGAAAAAATGCACCAAGCTGCTGCAGAGGCATTTGCTGCACTCCTGGCTCAGCAAGAAGGGGCAGAGGGGACGAGCAGCATGGAGGAAAAGTGTGTCACTCCTCGCAGACAGGCATTTGTCCCCAAAGTGATGTACCACATTGTTGTGTTGGATCATAATAAACCCCTGACTCATGCTTCCACTGCAGCAGCAGCAGCAAAAGGCCAGGCCTGAATAAGGGAGCCATCCTGGATCATGCACAAGGCCCCCAGCCCATGCAAGGTCTGCCAGGTGGCTGATGCTCACACTCCTGAGGCCAAGAGGTGGCATGGCCCTGAGTGAGGGACTAACAGGAGAGTGTGCTGGGCAGGCATAGCTTCACCTGCTGCCCTAAGTGGCCCATTTAGCCTAGCTGACCTGGGAGCAGTACCTGGGTTTGCACAGAAGCCACAACTAGCTGCCCATGAACCCAGAGCTCCTACTCTCAGCGTGCAGCAGCCCCTCCATGGTGACCTGCTGCCACCAGCCAGCCCACCTGCACAAGGAGCTGACTGGGGCACAGGCAGCAGTTGTCAATGAAGAGCAAACAGCACAAAAAGACTTGGCAAAACATGTGTTTTCCTTTCATCAAATCACCTCACACAGAACTGAAGGTCAGTGATCCTAGCACGTGGAGAAAGCTGTAACCCCTCTCCCTCAGGATGACTACTACAATATGAGGGGCAGAAACAACCCCCAGCCTCTCCCCCATGCCCTCCAGGCAGCAACCTCATGCACAGTGGAATAACAGGACAATAAAATCAACAGGGCTCACACTGGGACACACTAACTGTATGTCCTTGGCTGACACTCAAGTATCTGAATGTAATGACTCAGGATGCAATTCCTGTTAGGAAGCCTGTTTTGCTTTTACTGCTGCCTCTCAGCTGAGCGGGCCCCTAGGAGAAGGTACATCCATCTCTCCTAGGGTTCAGCGGAAGCTGAGCCCTACTAATGCTCCTGCCTTGAACTCTTTGCCAGACTAAGCTCTCCTCAAAAGTACAAAATTAATTACCTGGCTGGTTTATGGGCTTTTCACAGTAAAGAGAAACACCTGATGTTCTCTCTCGCAGTGTTGGGGATGGAAAACACCAGCACTGAGCTTGTTTATCACTATGAGGTGCCAACGCCAAGCTCACATGCCAAAATTTTCTAGGAAACTTTGTAATGCCCAGTCAAATAACTTTGAAGTTCAGCCTGCAAACTATGCCATGTAAAGCACAGGCTGCCAAATTTAATGTCACAGAGACCTTGGCCATTGTCATGTGGTTGGGAAAGCAATCCCACACCAGTTTAAGAATCCCTCCTCCCTGTCTGGTAGAAGCTAGCCCAGGAGAAAGAGGTTTTCTTACTTTCCTTTCCTGGGAGATATTCCTAATCCAGTTTCTGTACATTAGGCTAGAGTGCAGGACATACTGTGGTGGATGCTGATGCTTTGGCTCTGATGGGTTTTGCTTTTTCATGTGGTTTTCCACTGCTCTATTACAGCATTACTGGCTATATAGAATCATGGGATGGTTTGGGCTGGAAGGAACCTGAAAACTCATCTCCTTCCACCCCCTGCCATGGGCTGGGACACCTTCCACTGGACCAGGTTGTTCTAAGCCCCATCCAACCCGGCCTTGAACAGTCCGAGGGATGGGGCAGCCACTGCTTCTCTGGGCACCCTGTGCCAGGACCTCAGATAAATTAACCAAGGTTGACTCATCACACCAAGCCTGGGTGCACTATGCAGAAAACACATTGCTCGTCCCATGCTCTTTCCATTCTCTCTGATGGAGTTTTCTGGGAGAGATTCAGATTTAAAAAAAAAAAAAAACAAAAAACCAAAAGTTTAAAAAAATCATAATTTTTTTGAAAATATCCTAATCAAACTTGGCCACAGAAAAAATAATATTTCATAAAGATGGGATATTTTGAAAGAAGGCCCTTTATTTCCAAGGAAAACAGCACTTGTTCATAATAATTGTGTGGGATTGCTCCTGGCCATATTAAACCACGACAGCCCTGCCTGGGGATAGGAGCTGGCACAGCCACCCAGCACAGCACAGCCCCCAGTCCCCACCACAGCAGTGCCTGATGTGCATTCACACAGGTGCTTTATTAATGCAAAGGGTATTGAGAAATGAAAAATTATGCCTTCTCTCTCCATCCCTTCCTCTCTGTGCCAGCATCCAGCACTTCACATGTGCCTTGACATCCACAATATCGGGGCATTGCAGCAGCTGCAGGTTTTGCCCAGTTTCAGTAGGAAATAAGGACTTTCCCAATTTACCATTTGTTAAACCCTTGTTATCGGCTTTTGGAAAGCCCAGGCAAAAGAGGCCAGCTCTCAAATGAGTCGCTGGAGCGTGACTGCCATGGACAGCTTTGCATTTTGCAACCCCACAGCCAGAGCTGCCAAGCAGGATTGTGCAACCTGTGTCCCAGCCACAGGCATCCCTGTGAAGCAAAGCAGCCTCCCCAGAGCAGCCAGTCCACTCCTTCTGGGGCTAGGGTGACTCACCTGGGACCTGCTGGCACCAAATAGACTCGAGTTGCCTTTGCCTCATAAGGCTTTGCTGAAGCATTTTGGAGTTCAGAGCCAGGGTGACAGCTTCCAACCAGTTATTTCTCTAAGCCAGTGTCATGCTCTTAAAGAGTAATGTGTCACATGCAGAAACACACAGAGAAAGAAACCCTCTCAAGAAACCCACTTTTTGACACCTCAGAAGCCCTTTACAGACAAACCCCTCAACTGCAGACAATGTTATTTTGCAGATGTGCAGAAAGGCTCTTCTTAGATGGTGATTTTTTTCACACCCACTCAGACCAGCAGTTGCTCAGAGCAACCCTGTGTGCCCCCAGTGGAACAGGATCCTGCACTAAGTGATGCTGTATTTTGCAGGAGAACCACAGCATTAGGGGAACACATCACACCTCTGCCTTTAGCTCAGATGTAGGTGGGAGTTGACCCTTTGGCTAGCCACTCTGACTCAATTTGCACCAAGATGAGATGTTTCTAATGTCTCTCACTGTAACAGCTTCTATTTTGGGGCAAATGGATGGCAATTTGCCTTATTTCATAGTTTGTGACTAGAGCCTGGCTCCCTGCTGGAGAAATATTTCTGGAGAGGCAAGGAAGAACTTTGGGAGGCAAGGAACAGGAGCTGAAGGGCAGAGTTGCAGCCAGGGTCAAATCATACTGCCCAATCCAAACATACACCCTAGGAAAAAGGACTGAAGCTGGGACACATTCCCTCTTCCAGGGCCAGCATCCCACTATCTCTCACCTCTCAGGGACACTGGGGGGGGGGCCTTCCATTTATCTTGGATATGAATATCTAGGGTGCTGCAGGACAGGCAATACCCCTTTGGCCTCATCTGACACTTTCGCTGAGGCAGGAAGCCAGGGCAGGTGTGGGATGTGCAAGCTCCATGCACTGCCATAGAAAATAGTGTTACAAAACTCCCAGCACTGTGTTCTAGTGCTGTTCCAGCAGGACATTCGGATAATGGGAAACTGCAGAAATAAATGTAAGTCTTGGCTCTCCACAACCTGAGATCTGCCCAGCTGGATCCAAGACATGGGCTGGCCTTACGGCACCCACAGCCCAATGGGATCAGAAGCATGGGCTGTCTGCTGCCTTTTGCTTCTCTGCCCCATCTGCCTTCCCAAAAATAAATCCAGATTCTTGGAAGATAAAGCCCTTCAAGATCCCTTGATCTTTAGTTTTAGGGTTGGGGTTTTTTTCTCCATTTAAGTCCGCTGTTTCCAGAGGTTACAGCTGTTTCTTTGGATCTGAAAGTGACTAAAGAAAGGAAGCAAACACAAGACAGCACTTCCAGCTACTCTGAAACACCAGTCTGTGTGCACACTGTAATCCAGCCCCCTCAAATCCTCCAGCCTCAGTATCCTGTACATACACACTTACCTGCACCTCCCCTGCCTTGGTCATCCAGCTGGAGCTGAGCATGTGATGAAGCTGTTCTCCTGGAAAACTTACTACCTCTCTTTGATCCACCAGGCAAAACCCAAGGGAATGTCAGCTCTAGGAACAGACTTAGGTCCCTGTATATCCTGTGCATGGTATGTAGGTTAGTAGGATGCGGTACTGGGGCACATTTGGAAACACCAAAGGCAGGACAGTGCTGGAGCTGCTTCTCAGCTGGTCCCAGAATTATCAGCCAAACCATGAAGAGGCTGACCAGAGCTGAGGCACAGGGACCCATCCTGTCTATTCCAGTCAGGAAGGGCTTCATCCCTTTGGGGCACCTCTCCAGCACACAGGTTCTTACTTAGGGGTCAGTCAAGCTGCTTGACTTCCTTAGGCAAGAATCCTCATTTTTCATAGAATCAGAGATTCTTAGAATTGTTCAGGTTGGAAGGGGCCTTAAAGCCCATTCAGTGCCACCCCAGCCATGTGCAGGGACACCTTCCACTATCCCAGGCTGCTCCAAGCCCCAATGGCCAACCTGGCCTTGGAAACTCCCAGAGATCCAGGGGCAGCCACAGCTTCTCTGGACAACCTGTGCCAGAGCGTCACCACTCTCACAGAGAAGAATTTCTTTCTAATATCCAAGCTAAATCTGTCCTCCATCAGCTTCATCATCTACCCTTCATCTACATTCATCAATCTACCCTTCATCAGCCTCCATCAGTTTTTGCTTCTCTGCAACAAGGAAGCTTCCAAGAGAGCTGTGTAAGCTGTATGGGAGGCCCTTCCAAAGCATTTCTTCTGGTTCCAGCAGCCTGGAAAGCCCATCTTCTGGTGACAGGCCAATGGTTCCAACCAGTAGCCTCTCATGCACAAACTGTCACCACCGCTCAGTGGTGGGTAATAAGACAGAGTTTCTGTGGCCTCTGGCCAAGCTGACCTGTGATGAGACACTCAACTGCAGATGTTCAGGTGCTGGGTACCCAACAGAGCAGATGGGGACACCACAAACACACATCAACCAAACCAGCCTTTTGCTGAACTCAACCCTCATGACTACCAGACCACAAAATGTTCCCAGAGGCAAAGAGCACCCCAATGTGCTGGCAGTCCCCAGACAAGTGGGGTCTTGGGGGACAGACAACCAACACTTGAGCAGTGTCACTCCTCATGCAGGAAAGATGGCTGGCAGGTATCTCTGTTTTTCAAAACCAAACATGCTTAGTTATTTTTGGCTAGCATAGTCCAAAGAGCTTAAATGAAGCTGCAGCCCAGCAAAAAGTGCTGTATTTCCCATAAAAATGAAACAGAGAGATGTTTTTAATCAGAAACTACAAAAGAAAGATATTTCATGAGTAACATAAGGCTAACAAGCCCATCCATCAAAACTGGGAACTAATAACATAGCTAGAATAGAAATGGGATTAAGGCCCAAATGAGTCACCTACCACAAGACCAGATGTTGTCATGCACTGGGCATCCAAACTGGCACACAATGGTGGCCCAGTGCACCAATATCAATAGGGTCAGATACAGGGGCACAGATGTGGGGAGAAAGTGGCAGGACCTAGAAGGTCTCATCAGGTCTCTGCAGTGCACCAGGACCAGGAATTTGGCTGAATTTTTCAGGTCAAATTCAGCAGCTCAAGAGAATGCACTTTTAAATTTGAATGGAGCTGCATCCCAAATCCTTGATTCACTTGTAGGATACCTAACATTTTACAGGGGCTGGGAGGGGCTGGGAAACAAGGTGTGTTCCCTCTGGAGCTGTTACATGACTTTTTCCTGGCACACAATCTTTAATGGGTGGTGGTTGGTTGGAAAGCCACAAAAGTCACACTGCTGGAGATGATCCATGGCTGCAGCTGTATGCACCTCCAATGACACATCCCTGGAAACAAACAGAACACAAAAATTTGGGTAAACTGTGGGGTATTTACCCAGTCAAACCACTGCAGAGGCAGACCATCTCCATGTGGAGCAGGCTTCGAGAACAGAGACATGTGACACCAGCTGAAAACTCTCCTGACTTTTCCCTGTGCAATAGCAGACAAATGCAGGATGTTCTGTGGGTAAAAGGTGCAGGTTTTTAGGATACCTGTGGGAGCATGATGCTGGGTTAGGCACATCAAGGAAGAGACCTGAACAGGGTGTTTAATGCTGCTTTGGCAGCAGCAGGGACAGAGACTGTCCAAAGAGCCTGTAAGAGACCGGAATGTAAACGGTTAATGACTCAAAACAATTGGCCATTTGCAAAAGCAGCAGATGCTTTGCTGACTATGCCCAAAGTAACTGCCCAGGGGCATAGGGGGTGCACACACACACACACACCGAGGGGACAAGCTGGACTCTGAGACAGATCAGGGAAGAGACCAATAAGAAGCAGATCCCGCAAGACAGGATATTTCTTTTTATCATGTCCTCCCTTACATAATTGGCTCCAGGGAAGTACTGGAGACAATCACATATAAACCTGAAGTTATTAATCCCTTTCTGATGGCCCATAATTGGCTCAGCTAAGATGACAAGAGAAGCAAGCTGTCATCTCTTAAAAGGTGTCATAAACCATCAAAGACCCCGAAAGTTCCCCTAATCCACCTGTTAAGTCATACAAAGTAGAAGTGTCTGCCCCAGAGAACACCTGGGTACCTCGGTGTTCCCACTGAGCCTCAGCACATATTAACATATTGAACATTGCATTTTGCAGACTTCCTCCATCCCTGACAGATCAAGACTGAACATCACTTTGACCAACTCACATGGAAATTGCAACAACCAGGTTTGCAATGGAAATTGCAACCACTAGTGGGTGGTAACTATTATAACCATTCTGTTCTTATCCTTTCTTTCTCTTTCTTTTCCCTTACACACCTTCTTAAGTGTTCTTTTTATGCTTTTGTATTACTATAGATAATAACCAAATCAGCTACGTAGCCATTTTCTATTGAAACCAAACTGTTCTAAAATAAGCCCTACATATATATGTATTTATAAGCACTGATCAGTGTTATTTCACTCTAATCTGTCCCAAGGAATCTATTAATCTGGGTTACCTTCTCCTTCTGGGGCAGGTTGTAACAGAGCCGACATTCTGCCTGTGAGAATGGGATGAAGGAAGAGGCAAATAAATCCCTTTTTCTCTGGCCAGGTGGTTCCCTTCTGACAAGCGATGGCTGTGGTTCAGGCAGATCTGGTTTTACAGCCCCCTTGTGCCAGCCTGACATGCCCATAACTCTGCTCTGGCAGATCACTGAAACAATTGCTCATTCTGTGAGGAAAGCCAGAGGCTAATTACAGTGAGGCATGTAACACAATTCCAGCAAAGGAAGAACTCTCCAGGGCTGGCTTTCCACACACTGTCCAAGGGTGCATCTCAGTGCCCTTTTTTACATGCACACGCTTCCCTTTGCACATTCCAGGTGGCCTAGGAAGAGCCTGAGACTCGCCCAGCATCCCTGCCCTCACCATCTCTTGGGATGCACACATACTTGACAGAGAGACCATGGGGGATCTGGAAAATGCTGATAACAGGGAAAACTGCCCAGGTGATTGGGCAAGAGCACTGTGGTGAGATGTTACCGAGAATGAGTGAGCAAGACATTCACTCAGTACCGAAGCATCTCTCAGCGGCACCACAATTCTCTGGTACATCAAAACGAGGGCCAGAGCAGAACTCCTCACTAAGTGATGAGCTCTGGAGTGTGGTTGAGGTACTGGCAAAGGACGAATGGATGGAAAGCATCTGGGCTGTTGCAGATGTCAGTCTGTGAGAGAAATGTTAAATGATGGGCATGAAGTGCGGTCTCAGCCAGGCTTCCCCAGCCCAGTCACCTGCCTTCTTCTTGCCAGATGATCCTTTGGATGCAGCTGGTGCTCTGCCCACCTGCAGATCAAGGTGGCCCATGCAGGGCAGGGGGAGAGATCCTCCAGGTCAGGAATCCCAGATTGTTTCTTGGGAACTGGGAGCTCCCTATGGCAGCAAGATCTCCTAAGCCCAGATGGGAGGCACAGAGAGGAAGGAGAATCCCAGGGAATGGCCTGAACCATGCTCTACATCATACTCCCAAGTGAGCCAGGGAAGTTCCTGAGGAATCAATGCTGAACAGGACATTCAGCATCCACTAGTTCTATCTGGCCCATCTGTCCAAGAAGGAGCAGTGAGGGATGATCTTCAGAGTCCTGACCGTAACAGGGGTTCAGCCAGGCTCTCCAGCTCTGAAACAGATTGATGACTGGATAGAATGGGCTTCTGTGGGAGCAGGGCGAGAACCAGCACCCCCTCCCTACCTTGCTGCAGATGTGTGGGGGGAGCAGGGCCAGCTCGGAGGCCACAGTGTCCCCAACTGGCAGAGACAGATCTGTTCTCCACGACTGCTCAGGAATGTGGCTCGAGGTGGAGCAGCAGGTGCTGGAAGGAGGGTTGCAACCAGTCTCACCCTCCAAGAAAAATACTAGCCTTGCTCACCAAGGGAAAGGAGCAGAAGCAGCCAGATTTATGGGCCCCAGCAGGCTGGAAAAAATCCAGTGAACATTTCAGCAAATCCAGCCTCTGTCAGAAGTTACAGAGTGATAGGTGTAAGTCCCAGCCAGACTTGCAGCTGCTGCCTCTCCTGAGCCAGCCCCAGGCTGCCAGTGAAGTCACCCTCACACCTCAGGTTGTGGGGATGGCAATGGGGTCAGTACAGGTGGCAGTGGGTGCACCACTGGCACCACCCTGAATGTATTTCTGCAATAGGACAAGCAGCTGGGGCTCTGGCAGGTGGGTGCAGTGGGGGAAACATCACACTGAATGGATGGGACAGTTTTTAGAGGAGCTCTGATGAGCACAGGGGTCATTTACAGAAAAAGCTGGAGATGGGTCAGGGTTGATCCCAAGCTGGGTCACCTTCTCTGGTATCATCTTCCAGGAGTCACACCCTGTTTGCAAACATTTCCTGTTGCCCATCAAGGGTGCCCACAAGGACCATGTCCACAAACCCCACATAGACAGCTTTCCCCTTCATGCAGGACATTGCTGCCCCTTCCAAAGACCTCACCAGGGCACATGGTCACCAAGCCTTGAACAGATGAGCAAGAGGAAGAAAAAGAGGCGATTCCCTTAAAAGTCATTAACATGTCCATTAGTATTGACTAATGGAAGATCTCAGCCCTCACCATCCTCTTGTCTTCATCTGCAGGTTTTTTGGGACAAGGCTAGTCTCCTTGGGAAATACCTGCCACCCTGAGGGTGATAAAATCATAAACTTTCTACAGCTGGGACGGGCCAATGCTTCCCATCTATCCTTTCATCAGCCTCATTCATGTCCTTCCTGCTGCATCCCAGGAAAATCCCCACCTCCACACCCCAAATTTCCAGAGCTTTTTGCACAGCAAAACAAGTCCCGATCTGGAGATAATGCTTCTGGTCACAGCATGCACATGGGAAGAGATGGGATATAAGCCTCTCTTGCAGAACCAAAACTGCTGTGTGCCCATCACACCTGTTCTGCTGCAGGGGAGGTGTCCGAATCCCCCAGAGACTCAGTGGTCTCCAATGAGGGGATGATCAAGGAAAGATCTTTGTTACCTGAGACACATAATGATAGAGCTGCTACTCCCAGCTCCACAGAAACTCCAGCATCTGTCTGGAGACAAGGCTCAGCATACCAGGTTTTTGCCTGCTCTTCCCATAGCCTGATTCTCCCTCCCAAAGGACAAAATTTGAGGGTCACTCATGGTCCTTTAGGTCCACAGAAAAGTCAGCTTCTCCCTCCAGCATCTCTGAAGCTGGGCAAGCCACGATGCTGGGACTGTGGTACATTTGAGATAGACATGTCTTTGGGATAGAAAGCACGTGGGATAGGCAGAAGCACATGGACACGCTTTGTAGGACTGTGCCTCACATGCTGAGCTCTGCTATGAGGATATGAAGAAGAGGCAGGACTCCACAGCATCCCTCACACAGGGCCAAATTTCTTCATCCCTCACACAGGGCCAAATCCTCTATGTACCATCCCAGGCTGGTACCCAGCCCCAGTGCAGGACCAGTTCTCAGACCTACTGCATCCCATCCCTCCATCATCATACCTGGAGCCCTGCAGAACCTGGCATTTGTCTGGTGTCACATCTGGGTCCTATGTGAGGTGGCTGAGCCTGGAGACCCCGTGTCCATGGAGGCATGCCGGGCTCCCAAGTGACCCCCTCTGAGGTAAGTGTGCCCTGTACTGTGGCTGTTCCTAGCCACAGTTTCATCTCCCCACTGGAGCCACCAGCTCTCTGACCTGGAGCACAGGGTGGGACTCAGGAAGTCAGTTCAGGGGCTTTTATAGCGCCTTTTTTCATAGCTCCAAAGCAGACTGCCCTCAGTCAGACCAGTCCCTTTGGAATGCTTCACTTTCCAAGTGTATCCATTTTCCTAATGCAGCAGAGGTCATGGGATAGCACTCTGTGCCTCTGTGTATCTCAGCTCTCTGAAAGCCTGTCCAGCTTAATCTGCAAACATCTAGTGCAGTTCCTGGGTTGATGGTCCTGAGATATTTTTGGGAGGAGGGTGGAGGATCCACCTTCACGCTTGCCTTGTAGGCTGCATGAAGTTCAGATCTTAAACAACAAAGGATCTTAAACAACAAAGGATCCCCACAGAGGCTGTTTCTCCAGGTACAAATCACCAGGAATTCCATCTCTAGTCTTTCTGCTCTTCCTAAATGAATGGTTCTTCACCCAGATTTCTCAGACTACCCCTGCAGAGAGCCCTGCTTCTTCAGCTTCTTGCTGTGGGAGCAGGAGAGATTCAGGAGCTACCAGGAATGGATATACAGCTTCTATGAAGTACAGCATGGGACTGTCCTTCCCTCCATGGGAGACCTGCTCATGAGCCTCTTTAGAGCCAGGAGTCAACCGCAGCCCCAGATTTTGGAGCCACTTCCACTGTAACTGGGCATCTCTTTCCACCCGCCCCTCTGCAGCATCCCCGGTCTGTCTCCCTCTCTGTCTGTGTCTTAGGTTACAATGTAAGATGTAACCAAAAGTATGTATTCTATCATAATCTGTTGAAACCAGGTGGAGCAGTGTTCTTTGCCTCTTCCAGGACACATCACTGGCAACTACCTCCGGGAGATATCTTCTATTAATGAGAGAGCTAGACTCACTGCATGACTCATAAAATTACATCATCCCATTGTGAGGTGCTCTGCCCAGGGGGAGGAGCCAAGCATTCCAACCTGGATATAGTCTGAGGTTTGGAACACCACAGCCAACCCTTACCTACTGGATTCCCAGAGAACAAGAGTTATATAACCACCACTGGACCTTCCAAAGAAGACCAGACCCTTCTACAGGATCACCAGTTCAACGGGACCGTATCTATCACTTCAAAGAAGACTGCAGCCACCATTTAATCAGACTGCTACCACCACCCTGACTGACAGGGTGTCTGGTCGTATCCTGACTCTGCCAGTTTAAGCCAGTGTTTCTGTATTATTGCCTTGTTATATATACTAGTAAAGAACTGTTATTCCTATTTCTCAGATCTTTGCCTGAAAGCCCCTTAATTCCAAAATTATAAGCATTCGGAGGGAAGTGGGTTACATTTTCCATTCCAAGGGAGGCTCCTGTCTTCCTTAGCAGACACCTGTTTTTCAAACCAAGACAGTCTGTCCCATCCCTTCTTGGAAAGAAGCACAAGATCAGGAGGTCTGAGCATTCATCTTTGCTCCATGGTCTAAAACCTCTCCTCTGCCCAGGGGGGCTCTCTCATGCAACCACCTCTGAGCATCCCCTCCCTGCTTGTGTCCCCAAGATGTGACAGAGACAGCAGGCACAGGCAGACCCTGGAATCAGCAGGGGTCATTCTGGGGGATTGACATCCCCTGTTTTCGGGTGTCACCCTAACACCCAGGTGATCCAGCCTCAGGACAGCCACTGCCTGGATGAGCTGTTGTATTGGTGTGTCTTGGGTTACAATGTAACGTGAAAACAAAAGTATGTGTTCTACTACCATCTACATGAGCTGTTAAAATGGGTGGAGCAATGTTCTTATCTTCTCCATGACTCAGCCCTGATAACTCCCTCGGGGGAGGCAGCAGCCACCCTGTGGGGGTTGGGGGGGGGGGGCCATCTCCACTAATGGGCCATCAATGTCTCACAGAATGACTCACAGAATTACATTAACCCCTTGTGAGGTGCCCCACCCTGGGGGAGGAACCAAACATTCCTGAGGTTTGGAACATGGGGGTACTACCACTGGATTCCCAGAGGACAAGAGCTGATAACCACCACTGGTCCTCCAGGGAAGGACCAGACCTTTCTACAGGATCACTACTTTGACAAGACCACATTATGACTGCAGCCACCATTTAATTGGACTGCGACCACCACCCTGACCAACAGGGTGTCAGGTCGCATTCTGACTCTGTCAGTTTAAGCCAGTGTTTCTGTACTATTGCCTTTATTTTAAGTTTCCTATTAAATTGTTGTTCTGACTTGGAATCTCTCACAAGGTATTTGTGTGGAGTTAATTCCTCCCGCTGGTTTTCCTTCAAACCACTAAATGGTGGCAAATATGAACAGTAGGAACAGAGACAAGACGTTCATTCTGTCCTAGGAAGGGACAGCTGCTGGGTTGGGTGTAGCAGACATCAACGCTTCCCTAGGAGGGAAACCTGCTGCCTAGAGCTGAGCATGCCAAAGGCAATGGGCCTGAGATTGACCATGAAAATGTAATACAAGTGTAAAAAAACCCTGGTTTTCTACATCCTGAAACTTTCCACAAACACAATCTGAACATTTGCAGTATTTTTCTCTAGGAAAACACGCTTCAGAACAACTAAGCAAAAAGGTAGGGTCATAAAGCTGACGGGAGATAGGGCCCATCTCAGTGTCTTCCTACTGACATTTCCCTGTGTTAAAAAGGGGAACACACTCCCAGTACTATGTGATTTCAACTTTTATTACGTGGCCTAAAGCACAGGGGTTTGTGGGTAGAGTGCACGCCGAGGTCCAGGGAAAGCAGAGCAGGAGCACTCCCAGTCGAGCTCCCAGACGAGCGTTGGTGCTGCAGAGCCGGCGCTGGATCTTCTTCTTCAGATCAGGGATGTTCCCAGTGTTCAAGGTTGAGCAGCACACCTTCACGGACCTGGATGCCCCCTTTTTATAACCTTTTTTTTGTCCCTTTGGATTGGTCTCTGTTTGGATCCTTCATTTGCATGAAGGTTAAGGCGATGATTGGTTCTCAGAGTTCCATCCAGGCTGGCTCCTTTGCTTGGGGGTGGGAGGGAGGGGGAGATGCACTTTACTTAAGTGTAATATGGTAAGTTGAGTACCGTATTTCCTTTAACTTACAACTTCTATAATAACAAAACTTTTTAACAGTACATGCGCTATCAACATAACAATTATTAACTATCTAACAATACTACCATTAACAGTATAACAATTTCTAACCTATTTTTGACACCTGGGATCAGGGAACCCTGGAGTATTCCCCAAGAGGAACATAGATACCCTCATGCTGTCCATGTCCAAGGATCAGTGTTTAGTGGGACATGGAGGTAAGGCAGTGACAGGAGTAATGTGGGGACTTGCAGAGATGGGCAGATGTCAGGCCAAGGTCGCACACTTCAAGATCTGAGCATCATTTAAATTAGTGAAAGAGCCAGATAAAAAAGCAAGGCCTTGTTCTTTTTTTTTTCCTTAAAAAAATCTAATTTAAAAGTTTGTTACCTTCTGTAAAAAAAGGGGTGTGAAGTCTTTGATTTCTCCCCCTGGGCAATCTGTAATCCCTCAGCTAAGTCCCAAACCCTTTAATTAAGACCTTGGTCATTTGAATTGTTAATGAAGATCCATTGGAGGACCATCATGCTCATTCCTGATTTCATCTTGTGCTCGTTAGGGACTCTTGATTAAAATTCATCATCTCAGAAGATATTTATAACTCTCTAACTATCCCTCATTAATTCAAAGCCACCTGTTTGGAAAGAGATGGGGGGACTTAAAAGGCACCAAGAGGGATCTGGAGCTGAGGAAACACTGTTGACTGACAGATGACAGCGTTGGCCTCACTGCACAGTATGGGAAGGGACACCAGGGGTGTAAGGGATACCATGGGAGTAAGACATGATCCAGACTGTATTTAGTGGGGTGAGAGAAGAGAAGACCAAGCAGCTACTGGACAGATGTGCCAAAGAGGAGAGAGACCCTCTCCTACATCAGCGTCCTGGAGCATACAAGAGTATGAAGACTTGGAAACGTTGAACCATAGGAAGAGACCACCCCATGATTCTTTCTCTGTTCCAGTGGACAGACAGGTCCTACCTGTCTCAACAACCCACCAGGGACACAGCAACTGGGTCATACAGTCTGGCTGCTCCCTCCACAGTTTGCCCAACACTGAATTCCTGTCCTGAACCCCAGTGAAACTGAACCAGCCTCATGGACCTCACCCCTGGATGGGCCATGGGGTCCTTTTCCCAGAAAAACCCCCACTGGCAATAGAGAGGGAGCCCCAAAGCATCCAGCTCTCCTTCCAACCCATGCCTCAGTTTGCCTTACTCTGGGCTTTGCCTTTTGCTCTCCCACCATGTCCTTAAAGCTAAGCAGAAGCTCTGCCTCTTCCACTTCTTGTCCTCTGCCATCACCCACATGCTGCCCTCCCTTTTCCTCTCCCCCATCCATGCTCTCTCCTTCTTCTCACCAGCTGTCCAGTCCCGAGGTTTGCCATGACTCTGCTGACCTTCTGCATCAGTTGCTTCTCCCCAAGTTCAGCCCAAATCTGGGTCAGGGTCCCTGGGGCTGGGGACCAAGCCGAGGGATCACAACCATCACAAGAGGTTTCCCTGGAGTCATTTCTCCTCTTGACCCGAAAGGAACCCTTTCCTTTGGGACACCCAATGTTTTTGCTTAGTCTCATGTTCTCCTGCTTTAGGTCAGGCTTTAAATAAAAATGCCCTGTGAAAATAGGAAAAAAGATTTGTTTCAAGGCTATCTAATCAAATACTCCAGCACTTCAGACATTTTACCTTGGAAACATCTAGCAGGACTATGCTGACACTTTCACATACATCCAAATGACTGAAACCTGAACTTACAGCTCCTTTTGGTCCTATTAAATCCCATTTTTGGTGAATTACTACACATAAAATTTCCTGCTGGCTGCTGCCACTCCTGCACAGGTTTCACTACCCTGCAGCCCAGATGAGTTTTGGGACAGCTCATCCCAGGCCCCTTCCATCTTGCCTGACACCACCAATGCTGTGACAGCAGTATGCAGCTCTTCAGCCGTGTTCTGATGTGTGAGGCTGAGGAGAGCCCTCCTTCCACACACAGTGGCTGAGTCCAGCCATGTTTGTACTAGTCACCACAACACAAAGCAGAAAAAAAATCCCTGGGTTGCTGTGGATGACAAAGGGAGTGAATAAGAAGGATGATAAATGCACTTTGAATCTCTTTACCTCTAGACAGACACATTTAAAAGTGACCTGCAAGAGACCTTCCCCTTTCGGTCCCCAATAATAGAAGCCCTGAGTGAATTTTAACACTGGGTTTATTCCCCTTATGCTTTTTTTGTTCCTGTTAGAAATTCAGGTCCCTGTGTCAGCCCCTGAATGAGTGAGTGCAATGAGGATGCAACAGGAGGGAAAAGTGAACACAAGTGAATGAAAAATGGTTTTTAAACACTTTCCAAAGTGCCCAGCTTTTATCCTGCTGGAGTGGGAGAGGACGCTGTTTAACGCGGTTTGCTTTGTGCTTGAGAGATTTATTTAACTCCAACAATCGTGTGGCGATTCAGAGAAAGGAAGCCTTTGTTTGAGTTACAGCTCTCCATGGCAAGCAGTCTCCATGCCCTTGCTGGAGTGAGGCCACTTTGCATGGAAGAATGAATACTTATTTGGGATGGGTGACCCCAGAGCCCACTGCCTGCTGGGAGGCACAATCTGGGATGATCCATCTTCCAGCAGCTTCAAGCAGCTTCAAGCTTCGACTTGGTCCGTGGTAGCCAGGAAAGCATCACAGCTGTGTGAGTCCAGCCCAAAGAGCAGGGGGTCTTCTGAGCAACGGAAAGATTCAGGGTCTGGGACAAAAATCCCTGGCTGCTATGAACTCCTCTCGAACTTCCCAAAGGGACTTGCTTACATTTGAAGTTTTCCAGATAGCATTTGTGTAAATGATGTGTGATGAACCTGTTATTTTGACCATCAAGTCCAACCCCTGGCCCTGCACAGTATATGAGAAGGGACACCATCCTGTACCTGACAGCATTGTCCAAACGCCCATGGAGCTCTGGTAGCCTTGGGGCCGTGCCCATTCCCTGGGGAGCCTGGGCAGTGCCCAGCACCCTCTGGGGAAAGAACCCAGTGGTCAGTGCCCCAACACCCTCTGGGGAAAGAACCGTTTCCTGAAATCCAACCTAAATCTCCCCTGACACAAAATCATACCATTTCCTGTAACTGGGTGCCAGAGAGCAGAGATTGGTGCTTGCTGCTTCACTGCCTTGGGAGGAAGCTGTGAACCACTTCAATAGACCCTTCAGATGGCCAGTATTGGTCAGAGCACAGGAGAAGAAACCAGCCTGTCCACTGCAATAACCAACCCACAGAGCATTTGGGAGCAGACAGCAGCAAAGAACAGAGCAGCATCTCCACAAGATCCACTGGCTACTCAGGACTGTGGTTCCCATCTGAAAAACCCAGGTTTCTCCAAGCCCTGGGAGCTTCCAAGCCTTTGGGAGGCCATCTGAGCTCCCTCATGGAACTGGAAGGAAAAAGGGAATGGAGAGCCAAGGGAGCTATTAAAATCCCCTTCATGGGCACAGTGGGTGGCAGGATAATCCCAACTGTTCCCAGAGACACTGAGATAGCCCCAAGGGATGTTTTAAGAGGGCTGAAGATATAAAGAAAAAGGCTGAAATTAAAGAGTTGGGGGAACTGAACAAGAATATGCAAACTCAGCTAAGACCTGCAAGGAAATGATAAAGGCTAGAGAAAAACAGAGAAAAATAACACTGCCAAGAGGACTACTGGGAATAAGAAGGAATTTTGCAAATTGCAGCAAAGGGAAAGCAAATACAGTGTGAGTCAGCCCATTAATAAATGAGAAGGGAATGCAAATTAATGAAAATTCAGAAGCAGCTGAGGTACTGACCTGCTTTCAGATTTTCTATTTAATTCCCAACACAACGGAGTTCTGGGAGGCATTAACCCTTTCCTCTGTACCCTTCAGGACTGGGCCTGACCCTGTCGGTTCAGAAAGTCTGCAAGCCTGTGGCACTACATGGGTCTCCTTCAAACTCCTTCATGCATTTGTGCAAAACTTCATCACAGCTGAATCACAACAGTCTGTGATGGATACCTCAGCCATTAGGCATCCACATTCCCATGTGGCTGGGCTCATATAAGAGCCTGCAGAAAGTCTTCTCTCCCACATCCTAACCCTCTCCTTCATTCTCCTGTTCCATTTATTTTATTTATCATAATTGATTTGAAATAGTTTTTGTAAGTTTTTTCCCAGGCAACTAGAGCTGAGACCAGCTTCTCTTCCTGCTGGGAACTGTGGATCTTAACCAGTATAAACCAATGCAGCTCCATTATGGCCATCAGAGGATTCTCTGATACACCAGCACCTTTTGGCCAAAAGCAAGAGGGTCAAGGCACTAGTCATTCATAGCACACACAGGTCAGATGTCTGCTCCATTCTTCACTGTCTCTTTGGAAGGTTCCAGCACAACCTCTCTGCCGAGTGGTAGCAGTTTGTTTTATGGATCAGCTCCTGTTTGATGATGTATTCATTGATCTTTGCCACCACCAACCTCTGAATTCCCCATTCCCAAACTGAATTGCATCACTCCAGGATCCACCACTGCCTCAGTCTGAACCTTCCTCTTCTGCTCCCAGCAGCATTATTTGCAGGCCAAGGTCCTGCAGCCTCTGAGTCACATTGATTTTTACTCTTCACAGCAGCCCAAAGACACTTCACAACAGTCATCCTGCCAGGAGACACTTAAGGACTTTCATGTCCTGATTTTGCAAGGAGAAGCAAAATCCAGAGGCAACAGAGTTAGGGAAGTCTGTAGTTAAAGCTGTTCTGGCCTCTGACAGACATTCACTGTCTGAGCTGCACTTTTCTAGGCTGGATGCCTGCACACACTGAGTAGCTGAAGAGCATTTTCAGTTAAACCAGCACTTCTGTCAGTCAGGGAATGAAAATCTGGGTTTGGAAACCATTGGAGGGCTCTACAATTGATGCAAGAGTCAGAGATGCCATGGAGATGTGGATGGACTCCCATGGGGTTTTTTTCTCTTTTTTCTTGTCTGAGTCCTTAAATAAAGGACTTTGCATTTTTCTCCTGAAGGACCTGAAACTTGCACTTTCAAATGGCTTTTATAGCTCCCTACTCCAATCCTCTCCAAACTGCAATATGGGCAGGCAGACAGTCGCACACAAGTCCCACCTTCTCTGAGGGTCCCTCTTGTCATGTGCATTTTTACAAGCCCTTGACCTGCTGTTGGATTAGTTGCCACTGGCTTAAGCCCTTCTTCAGAGGAGTTCTAAATAAATACTAAATGTCAAGGATCATGACCTAAAAAATGGGCAGAGAGGTATAAGACGGGGACATTGAACTCAGTCCTCATCCACTCTTCACTCAGTCTTTTCAGTCCAAAGTACCCAGCAGGGTATTATGCCAACTTCTCCCCAAGGTTTGTCTGTCCTGGATGTCCTACTTCATCTCCTCATCACCTCAGCATCAAAGACCTTTCTGTGCTGTCCACACAGCAGCTCCCAGAACTGCTGTTCTTCTTGCTGAGCCCTTCACCTCCCTCTCTTCCTCACTGAGTTTCCACTGGGGCTTCATGTAAAAGTGTCTCTGGGGGTACTGGTGGGCCAATGGATGCAAATACCTGGTCTGGGAGTGTTAAGACATCTCCTTGGGGCCAAACAGAGCAGTCAGACTCACAGCATGGCACCACCAGCAGCAGTGGCCCTCAAGTGTACCTACCATGTATCTGGGCAAGGTCAAGTGTCTGTGTGCAGCCAACTCCTCCTGAGTGTCAGATGGAGCCTGTCTGAGCTGTGTGCTTGGATCCTGTATTTTTAACCTGACCTCCTCTTGACCCTAATGTTTGCAAGTCCAACTGGAGCCTTAGAGACAAAAGCCTCCCAGAAGCAGCACTGGGGTTCCAGTAAGCCACTCCAAAGTGTTTCCATCCAACTATTATAACCTGCATTGCCTTTCAGAGCCAGAGAACATTCCTGCCCTGTTGTCAGGCCAAGAAGACACAGAGCAGGAGGGGCAGGATGGGAATGAAGAACCTCAGAGAAGGCAGAGGACCTACTTAGGATCATCAAATCCTTACAGCTAGAAAAGCTCTCAAAGCTCATTGAGTCCAACCATTAACGCAGCACCCATGTTCACCTTTAAACCATGTCCCTAAGCATCACAACCACCCATTTTTTGAACTCTTCCAGGGATGGTGATTCCACCGCTGCCTGTGGTGGGGCCTGACCACCTTTCAGTGAAGAATTTATTTTTTTCAATATCTGACGGAGCAACTTGAGGCCATTTCCTCTTGGCCTGTTTGTTCCCTAGGAGCAGAGCCTGATCCCCACCTTCTGGCTGCCCTCTCCTGTCAGAGAGTTGTGAAGAGTGAGAAGGTCTCCCCTGAGCTTCCTTTTCTCCGGGCTCAGCACCCCCAGCTCCCTCAGCTGCTGCTCATCAGACTCATGCTCCAGACCTTTCCCCAGATCCTGGCAAATGCTTGGTTACTTTTGTTCCTTTAGAGTTTGCATTACACTAGGTAACCTCTATATCCACACCTTTTACCTTGTGCATTTCACTATGTACCCAAATTAAAATTTCCCTGCCTTTTCCAAGAGCGCAGTTGGCCCCCAATCCTGTAAAGCCCTTTGGAAAGGTGCCCCAGAGGTGCTTTTTAATGAACAAGATGCAGAAGCAGAGTTAAGCTGCAGAGCAAATTTTCCTTCGCTCACATCACCTTCACCCCAGCCATAGCCAAGTTAGACTTCAAAATACTTGCAATCTTGTTTAAATATTACATTTGTTAAGCTGGTTTATAGGCCTTCTGCTTTTGGGGTGCTTAAACTGCTTTAAAAACAGTCTGTCAACCCTTTTCCTCTGCAACCGGGAGGATTAGAAAAGGGTTTTTATTTGAAACAAAAGCTCAGAGTTGTAGGTAGTCACAAAACTTCTGCATCTCAGGTTATTGGGGAAACAACTCCCGGCTGAAATAATGTCCATTGGCAGCACCTCAGCACACCCAACACATGTGCTCATGCTTGGGCGCTTGTGTGAGGTCCCAGCTGTATTCTGGCACCTACGGGATTGCCAAAGAGGGGAAACAATTCTATCATCTTTAAAATATCAGGCTCCAGAAATCATGAGACTGGCTTAATAATCATGATTCATTAATAGGTGCTTTTTATTTGGCTGCAACAGGCAAAGCTTTAAGAAAAATACTAATTTTAGAGACACGTGCAATACTATCACCCAGGTTGGCAATGTTACACCTATTAGAGCCAGAAAGACAGTCACGGCTTCATTCTTGGGTTTTAACACTTTTCACAGCCTCCAGAAAATTTCATCTTTGGATGAAAACTTTCCAGTTTTGTCATATTTGCTCTTGTTGATGTTTATCCTTAATGTTAATGCAAAATATCTCTGGACAAAGCTAATTTTCTCCCATTCTCATTTTCTCCTTTTTTCTCCCATTCTGGTAATTTTTTCCCATTTCCCCCCACTAAGCAATGGGATGCAGTTGTGTTCGACAGAATTCTGCACTCACCCAGGCATTCTTGGGGGATAGGACCCCTCAGATGTCCACAAACTACATCTCAGTGTCACCCAGGACACATCTTGCTTTTCCATTCTTCAAAATCCCATTGTCACTACCATTTGGGAGATGGCTGTAAAACTGCAGCTGAACACCCAGTCTGGCACAGAAATGCCCTGGAAGCAGCACGTAACTGAGACCTGGCTCTGCCTCCCCCATTCCTGCACTGTCACAGGTGGGTCTCACAGCAAGCACTGGTGTTAAGGCAGTGTTTCCTCTTATAAAACACTGTTTTCAGTTACTTAAATTTCACCAGACTTTACCCACTGAGCAATTTTCCACCTCAGCCAGCCTCTGCCTGCCTTTATAGCCACTAGAGGGAAAGGGGGGTTCTAGGGAAAAAAATCACATCATCTTGAGGCAAGCAGTCCAGGTAGGACAGTTTCTTGGCATTAACTGACACTATAGAAGGTGTCTACACAATTGTCTCTCCCATAGACTCCTCATGTCTGCAGACATTCCAATGCATCCCACCCCCTGTTTGGTGGGGATTCAGTTTGGGCTGGATTGTCTGAAGGGAAATCTAGGCCAGAGGGGTTGGGCCAAGGAGAAACAGTGCTTGGTCTTTGCTTAAAGAATTTGTCTGTGTGTATGTGAGTGCCTGTATCTCAATGTTACCTTGACTTCTGCCAAGTTATGAGCATCATAGAAACTCATATTCACACATAACTAGAGGACACCCAAGGATCTAGTCTTTCTAAGAATCTTTCCTCTCCATTCTTGTTGTACAGTTCATGGAGATGAGATTTGAGCTAGTGAAGGGCATCTTCACTTTCAGCCAGTGGCACTATGCCCCCAAGGATAATAGACACAATACTCTAGAAGGAGAAGGAGCTGAAAGAAATGGACCAGAATAAAAAAAGCAATGTGAGGTGGAAGTCAAATTAATGTAGGTGACACAACATGGTGATACCGGGCCATGCCATCAGCCCTGGGGTTTGGGAAGGGCTGCAATTGCAGTTCAAGTAGCAAAAGGCAAAGTGTCCTGGGGATGTTCCTGGAATCAAGATTTAGTTGAACATGGCTGTCAAGTATCTATAGCTGTACCAGGGCCTGACAAAGGACTGAAGTCCTAGTGAAATCCTAGTCCAGCCAGATCAGGTCTTAAATGTCCCTCCATGCCAGATGAGAGGGTAAGTGCACATTTCTCTCTCCATCCCATCCTCTGCAGAGGAAAGAAAAAATGGTAGAGGGGAAGAAAGGAAAAATGGATGGAGAACAGCATGGCCTAAGCCTTGTTAACTCCAGCAGCAAAATTTCCAAAGACAGGACTTGCCCTTCATGAGCACCAAGGACCAACACTCAGCACCAGCAAGACTCACAGTCGAAATGGCACAGCATGAAAGGGGATCCTGACTGAAGCCAAGTGGAAGGCACAGCCTCTGACACCTGATGTTAATGAGCATGGCTGTGCTGGAATAGAGAAGCTCAGCATGCTGGTAGATGGAGTCTAAAGCCACCCCAAGCTCTTCAGCTGACCTAAAATGATCTTTCTCCAGATTTGGATGTCAGTGCTGTCAGAGAGATCTACCAGGGGGAGAAGAGAAATAATGGCCAGGACCAGAAGAAATTACTTGTGAAAATGGCTAAAACTACAACAAGCACCGCTCTGAGCTTCTTGCATCCGTCAAGTGCAGAAAAGGGAACAGTAGCAGAGGGGGACTGGAAAGCCAGCACACCTGCACCAAATGAAAGGGAGACACCAGGAGACAAAGCTACCACCCTGGAGGAGACAGCGAAAAAATGGGACCAACTAGTTCAAGCCCTAGTTTTCACCAAAACGTCACTGTTTCAGCCAAGTTGGGTTGCTCATGTACAAGCCTCACCATAAGCTAAACCCAAAGGTCTGAAATCAGCACCTCCTTGCCCCTGGTGCTAGCCATGTTAGTCAGCCAGTAGCTGCTCTGGAGGTGATGGAAAAGGAGTGAAAAGGGTTCTGGAGGTGGGGTTTGGGGACGGGAAGCTATCCGATGAGCTCTGTACTTCAAACCATCACGGCTAGATGGCACTGTGTACTCTTCCAGGAGTGGCACATCCCACCACAGCTCCCATGCCCAGGAATTGAATATGCCGAGTGTTTTCAGTTGCTGTTGAAGCTCTCCTCTGAAAGACAGCTTATCCAAGGGACAGCATGGGCTGTTGGGAGTTTTGTCACAGCCAGGGCACAGGTGAACTTCTCAGGGAGGAAACTGCCAGAATTTTCTGTTTTGGGGTTATTTTAAGAAAGGCAAATATGCGTTTCAAGCTGGAAAAAAATGCCATTTCCATACAACTGTGAACAGCAGAGACAGACCTTGAGGAGTCAGGCCTAGAGTGGACTTACACCATCGCACCTATGGAGATCCTCATGTTCATGTCCTGTTTATCCACACCCCAGGAGGAAGATCAACACAATGGAGCACTGAGACAGGGTGTCCCCGTGCTGTTATGCCAGTGCTGATGTAGAAGACAAGGATCCGGATTTGGGGCTGCCAGATTCTGAGACCAGTCTCAGCTTCCTCTGTCAAGGAGCAAATCTGGACACACATCATCTCTGCCTGGTGGAGGTTCAGCAGGGAACCCACTAGCATCTTCTGCAACCCTGGAAGACAATTGGTCACCCAGGCAATAGGCAAAGACCAGAAAAGGGTGGGGGAGGGGCGAAGGGCATTAGATATGAACGGAGGAGTGGATGAGCAGGGTCAGGCAGGGCAGAAGAGGAACATGAAGCCTACCACTACCTTTTCCTGTCTTGAGATTTATTTGTGGATCAGTTTGAGCTGAGAACCCAGAAGCAATCTTTACAAAAGGCAGAGCAGTCTGGCCCTCTCTCCCCTTTTTCCCCAGCTGGTGGACTCAAGCTGGGATGCTGGAAGACACCACCACACCCTGGTCCCCCAGCTGGAGCCCCCCATCCCTCGCTCAGCCATCTGCACAGGAGTTGGGAGAGTTTAACATCTCAGGACCTGGGCTCCCATGTTCTGCTCTTGCTACCAGCTGGTCAGGCGGGCTGCCAAGGGCATGCTGGCAGGAAACTGGGCACTTCATCTACAGTGACAGATCTCCAGGGAACATTTCTGTCCTGATGAATCAGCAGTCTTAGGTGGGAGATGGGCCGCTCAATGGAGGAGTTAATGTCCAGCACTTAGGAAAGGTGCAAGTCTCACATCAGGCATGTGTCAGCTAATCCAGTCCCCCCCAAATCCATCCCCTACTGGAGGCCTCTCCTTAATCTGTTACAGTCAGTGTTTGCCCTGGGGCCATGGATCTGATATTTCTTCAGAGCAGGGTGTCAGTATTAACTATTATAATTCTGGATTGTTAGCCATGCAAATGTCCAACCCTAGGCTGGATTCTCGCTTCACTCTTTGGCTTCAGCAACAACCTGTGGCAAATTGCTCTGTGCAGAGACACTTCTGTTTATCATCCTCAGCCACCACCTGTTCTTCTCACCACATTCCTGGGTTATCCCACAGGCACTGCAGCTCTCCTCTGCCCTGTTCCCTACTGGACACGACAAAATTTTGGACTGGCCCTTTATTGCAAAAATCTTTATGGTGAGCTGGGAAAAGTGTAGTGGGATGTTGAATCTCTTCTCAAGTCACCCTGGTGAGACATTCCACAGTTTGCATCTGCTTGTGGCAGAATCCACTGATGTCCAAGGAGAGCACTTCCATGAAGAAAACCCATCCCTCTCATGTGAATCAGGACTGCAGCCCAAGCCCCTTGCAGTCAGCACAGCCCTGGGGACAAAAGCCCCCCTCCAATAGGAAGGAAAAAGGTAAATATGCTGGGACAGGGTAAGAGGTGGTTTTCTGCTACTACTCTGCATGAGGTTCCAATTTATCACGTGGGAAGCAGGTGTAGAGCTCAAATGGAGACCAAATGGCAATGGGACAGAAAAATGTTAACAAGTCAAAAATCAGCAAGTGCTGCACCGAGTTCTGTAGTGTGATTAATAAAACAAACATGTGAAAAAAAATCTCAGTTTCAACACGTGGCCAGAAATGCAGTGTGTTGTGCTATCAGCGCTATTCTGCCCTCTAAATACCCGCCTCTCTGTTTGGGTTCACACTAAAATACTCTAACATGCTTTCATTTTTTTTTTTTAATTTTAATTTTATTTTTACAAATGCTCAAATGTTCCTGCCACAAGTTATTCTTGGCTGGGTTACAAGTAAAATGGCCATGTATAGCCATTTCTTTAAAAAAAACAAAACATGAAAACCAGTTTATGAGATATTTTGGTTGAACTTTTTTTTTCTACACGAACATGCGGTGAAAGTTCAGGGGTTTTCACTTTTTTCCACCCCAAAGCTCCTCTTAAGCTGAAGCTTGACCTCCAGCATCTTTAACATGATCTCACCTTTACAGACCATCCGCTTGGAAAGAATATTGCTACTAACAAAGCCTGAGACCATCTCCCTCTGTGGTCTCTTTCACTGCAAAAAAGCTGTCTGAGACTGCTGTAAGGACAGGCTGCCACTAACAGCCTCAGCCATGATAAGTCCCAACTCATCCCACTGCAAAATTATGACTTTGGCATGAAAATCATGATTAAACCAGTAATAGACAAGTAAATCTTACTTTCCTGTGGTCCCAGGTGCTCTCAGGCTGTAGGCTCAAACCACTAAGGAGAGAAACTTTTAGGGGAGAGGCCATGAAAGAAAAGTTTCATGCAAGTACACAATGGCACTAAGCTGATAATTTAAGGAAAATAATGGACATTATCAAGAGTCATAAAGAGCCTTGCTGCAAAAACTGGCACCTTCAGCAGCTCCACAAAAATATCCCTACATCATGAGAGTTCATAGGCAGTTTTGGGATAATTAACCCCCGAGCACATTAAGTCCAAGAAAAACTAATTACTTTCACAGAACAAAACAGATTGTTTTACAGGCAATGTTGTTCTTTGGCCTGTCTCTTCTGGAAAATGGCACCAGTTAAACAAAATCAATTTTATTAACTGACAGTGCTGTGAAAAGATTTATGGAAAAGGACTGTTTGATGGGCTTTTAATAACAGACCTGATGCCCATTACCAGGGCTGACAAGGTGCACATGCTGGACAAGAGAGATCATCTGAGCTGGACACCTTTCACAGTCTGGCCAGAAAGGGTTTTTTTGTGCTTCTTCCTCTAGTGAGTCCTAAATCAAACATTTAGCATTAGTCATAGGACTCAGTTAATGGCACAAGCCTGTTACCCAGAGAGGTGATTTTCATCCTGTTTGATGCCATTGTGCTGGGCTCCAGTAAAAGCTCACACCAAGCCTCAATCCACACTGTTTGTTTATAGCACAGCCTTCCCTCAGCATTGCCCTGGTACTGCCATCCCTCACCACACTGCAAGGGAACAAGCAATGAACAGCCTGTACCAGCCCATGGTCTCGGGGTGAGTTGCCCCAGAAGCTGTGCTGAGTCCTGCAGGGACAGATTGCCTCTCAGCCCCAGAGATGGGGAGGTCTCACCTTGCTGGAGATTGTTTGGGTAAGTTGTGATGGATCATGTCCCAGTGTCGAGAGTCGAGGTGCAGCGGGAGGCTGAGAAACTTAACATTGAAAATGTTTTAAAGCAAAGGGAACATCAAAAGATCTCCAGGAAATGGCAAACACCCAGAGTTCAGCAATCTCTGAAACAGATCCCCTCCTCCCATCTCCATGTCTGGATAAGAGAGACTCCCAAGAAAAAGGGCGATCAAGATCAGAGAAGATGGTAAGCTATAAATCAACCACCTCTCTCTTTTCACCTCCCTCCTTGTGCCCTCCAGTCTTAGGAAAACTCTGGAGCAGCAAGACACAAATTCAAACAGCAGGATGACTCCTCCTGTCTCCTCCTCAAGGGACTTGCCCTAGTGCAGCCCCCAAGCCTTCCTCCAAATGCTGTCCAGTTCACAGAGGTGCTGGGTGGGGAGCACAAACATTCTCTCCAGCACTGCAGATTTTATCTGACATGCCAGATTTAGACTCTTACAGAAAAGTCAAATCAGCCTTAGAATCCTCAGATTCACTGTTTACCACTGTAACATTTTTCTATAAATCTGAGAGGCTGAACACAAGGTTAGGAGGCTTTGAGCCCAGCAGAGCTCAGCCCTGAGCACACAGACCTGGTCATTAGGAACACAACTTACAGGAGCATGTACCCCACAGCACTTCAGGAGCTGCTCTCTGGCATGGATTTGGGGCATTCCCAATAGTGAACGTGCCTCTCAGTGGTAACAAGGCCAAGCTGAGCCACTTCCCCTCCATACTCAGAGCCTTTTTCACCTCTGAGGATCCCACTGCAATATGGGGTGCAGTATACAGATGGGTGAGGAGAAGACATGTCTGGAATAAGACAGAAACACGGGGCAGGTTTTGCCCTTCAGCATGGCCCATGGTGAAGCAGCAACACAGAGAGCACAGCATGTCTCTGATGTAAGGGGATACAGCCCTCGGTGGGTGCTGGCTCTGGTTCAGGAGGATGTTTTATGTACACACATGCATTAGTGCAGTTGCCAGGTTACTGGGCAGACAAACTATGTTCAGCCTTTCTGAGTGAGGTCTCCTGCCCACGAGGCTGGGTCAGGAACAGAAGTGGCAGCAGGCCCAGTCTGTGCGTCAGCAATTCAAGGGGCTGTGACGTGGCCTTAAGCCACAGAGCAGGAGCCCAAAGACAAAGAGAGAAAAAAGAAAGAAAAAGAAAAGGAAAAGAAAAGAAAAGAAAAGAAAAGAAAAGAAAAGAAAAGAAAAGAAAAGAAAAGAAAAGAAAAGAAAAGAAAAGAAAAGAAAAGAAAAGAAAAGAAAAGAAAAGAAAAGAAAAGAAAAGAAAAGAAAAGAAAAGAAAAGAAGAAAAGAAAAGAAAAGAAGAGATGCTGGGGGAACACTGAGTAACACCCCCTGTTAATTCCACATCTGGGGTACCCCTGACTTGAGACTGACCCTCCCCAGCTTCATCATATTGCCTGCATCTCCTATGGCAAAGACAAGCTGCCACAGGGAGAGAAGGGATGCATCTCATTTTTGGCATTGACTTGCTGCACAAATCAGTTCTCATATTCCCCTGCTCCTCTTGCTTGTCCTCATCTAGGGGAAAGCAAAAGCTTTGGTGTGCTCCATCTCCCCACTTTTAGGCAGCATGGGTGGCTCCTGACTTGGACCTTCTTGGTTTTATGACCTGGAGAGCTCCTGTTGCTTGGGTCAATGTGCACTTTGTGACCATCCTTACTTAGAGTAAATATTCTGGACTAGGCTCTCAGGTCCCATTGGTGAGATCTAACTTCTAAATCCCTTTTACTTCCTCCTCTTTTCAACTAACCTGCATCTAACCAGTTAGTTGCAGGAGAAACAATAGCCAGACTGTTGGGGTGTGCGAGTGTAAACACTTTTAGGGAATTGGTACAGATGATACCTAGCAAGCAGTCCCTGGAGCTTGCCTGGAACATACACTTATGGGTGAAATTCTGAAGTAACATGAACCCCCCATGCTCTCAGAAGGTCACATTTGGTGGTGGATAAATCAGAGAGCACAGAGGGAGATGGAAGAGAGGGAATCATTGGGAAAAAGGTGTGGGTTGAGTTGGTTTCCACATAGCCATGGTGGGAGCAATATCTGCTGAGCTAGACTAGGAGTAAACAGAGTCAGGATTTGGGGCAGAGAGGGTAGCAGGAGGGATTAAGCCCTGCAAGGAGGCTGGAGTGGGGGGCAAAACTCATGCTAGGGACAGCTAGCAGAGAGAGTTTTGGGGCAGGTAGGGAAAAGCTGGGGACAGAGTTCATTACACATGACAGAGAGATTGGGGGGGGGGATACATAGGGCATAAAGGTGTCCAGGGTCAAAGTCACACATAAGGTCCCTGAAGTACAGGGGGAAACAGAGGAATTTTGGAAGCAAGTGTTCCTCATGGGAGAGGCGATCCTGGGAACTGTGCAACAAAGTGGGTGCAGAGGGGCAGCCGAGCAGGGGACACAAGCTCCCAGCCAGGCAGGTGTGGGGCTGGTGGACCCCCTCCATGCTTAGCTCCTGGGTGGAGAGGGGGCTGACTCTGAGGTGTTTCCCGGGCACGAAGCCACCAGGGGCTCCCCTGGGGGCTGTAACTCCAGCTAAGCCTCCATCTTGCTGTCAGGCCCTGTGCCCAGAGCTTGTTATTGCAGGTGCAGGGCAGCATTTCCCCTCCCCCCCCCCCCCCCCCAGCCTGTCCCTGTCCCCTACACTGTACCCTCTCCCCTCTACACACCAGCCACCCAGCAAGAAGCAGTTTGGGGTGTCCCAGGGCTGCTCCATCCTGCCGGTGCCCCTGCTTCTTTTCCCCTGCATCCTTCTTCCCTCCCCAGCTGGTTTCTGTCTCCTCATCCAGCATTTGTGTTCATCACAGCAAGTCCATTCTGCAAAACTGCCAGCACAGACAGGTCACCCCACAATGTCCATGGTCAAAAGCTTGGGTGGCTTTGGCTACCAAGGATCACCACCAGCATTCTGATGTCCTCCCCTGGGATACACAGGGCAGGAGGAATTACCATTACCTCTCCAATGGTCCTCTCCCATCTGCCTTCCCCAGGTTCCAGACCCTCTCAGCTGCAGCCAAAGCTGCTCCAAACCTGGCTCCAGCCACTTTCCACTTTGCAGCATGACCTTGGGTCCCTGGGGACCCCAGGGGACTGCAAAAATGCAGGGACCATTCTGTCCCCCCAAAATACCTCTGCCAGCACAGGGAGTTTGTGGTTTTATTTCCTTTGGAGCAGAGTCAGGCACTGAGCCGAACATCCCTTCCTGTTACAAACAGCTCTTTGACATCTTAAAGACCTCAGCCCAGGGAAGCAGTGGCTTCTGAGAGTAGAGTGCCACTGGTAGGAGCTCAGCACCTCAGCCAAGCAATGCCTGGCCCTCTCCAGGCTCTGTAAACCCCTCTTCCAGCTCTTCTCTGCTGAGTTTGCCTGTGAGGATAACCAGGGACTGCTTCCGTGCATCAGTGCCACATCTTATCACGTGCCAAATGTTTGAAAAGCCCTCTACACCTTGTCCTGCTTTTCCCAGGGCTGGAGCTTGGTTCCTCCCCTTCACCTTTCTCCTTGGCCGTCTGTACAGCTCCCATCTCTCCACTTTGTGGGGGCAGGGGAGTGCAGGCATGGAGACAATTAAAGGCAAAGCCTGGTAAAGACCAGCATTCCCATGCCCTGGCCTTGGCCTTGCTTAAACACCTTGAAGCATTCCAGCACTGAACTTAAGAGAACAAATAGTCCCATGGTGAGTTAGGGGCTTGCAAACCTGAACCTCTTCTACACTACACTGGCTGCTCCTGAGAGTCCCTGCAGGTATTTTAAGCACAGGTCTACAAAAGTTTTAAAATACAAGCACAGCTGTGAGCAGTTTCAAAATAAAAAGTGAAAATTAGAAAGAGCCCCTCCTTAAAAAAAAAAGGAGAGCAGTAGTGTGTGCATCTGCTGGTGAGGAGCAGACCCCTGCCCAGACATAGGTGCTTCCAGCACAGCTCTGAAATAAGGTGACCCTGGCCATGTTGGGCAGGCACAGAATGACTCAGAGAGGTTTGTGAAGTAGGAAGTTCCTAAAGGCCCTCTAAGGCCTTGGTGTCCAGATCCCCTTCAGCTGGGTGGTGGGTAATAAGGTGAAAGCTGATGAAGATGCATGTGGTACAGGAGTGGTGGAAGGTGCTGAATGGGCTGCAGAAATCTGGGAAGGGCAGAAATGTTTGGGTTTGAATTAATGCCCTGATGTACAGATACTGGAGGCTGGGGATGCAGGAAGCCAAAAAAAGAGGGTCATGATGACCATGGCTATCTTCTTCAGCCAGCCCTCCCAGACATATGCACAGTGCCCTCCATGCTGGGGGTGCTCAGAGGTTTCATGGGCAGAGCTCTCCTCCAATGCCCTCCAGCACCCCTACAAGCTCATGGAGACATTGGGTGGTGTTGGCTGCTGGGGTACTTTCCTGCTCCTTGCAAGGTCCTGTACCAGCTCTGAGGTTTCTGAGATGCCCTTCCATACTCAAGAGAGCCCCACCTCTGGCACCCTCTCCAGCTGGTGCAGGCAGCATGTCCCACTGCACTCAGATCTCTTTGGATCACTGCGTCCACCAAAGGCAGCAGGTCTTGAAAGCTCCCTCCTCCTGTCCCAGCTTTAATCATCTCCAGAGCACCAACCTGTAGGTGTGCATCTGTGACAGAGGGGATCTGCTGTGCTTCTTTGCCCTCCTGTTACTTGAAAAAGGGGAAGACAAGAGCAGATTTGTCATCCCCTGGGAGAACATGGGACACTGATCCCAAGGGAGTTAGACAGAGTTGAAGTGTTGAAGGAGAAAAATATGATTGGGACCAAAATATCTCCAGGAAAGGAGACTGTGGTTGAGGAAAGGCTGTGAATGTGCCGAGAGAAGCAGAACAGACTGATGGCCTGGCCTAAGAGATGACAGCAGAACAAGATTTCTTAGGGGCACAGAGAGGGATTGTCACAAGGTGACTGAGTGCTAAAGGAAGGGCAGAGAGGGCAAGGAGAGATGGCTCTACAGATGCAATTTTTTTGATTTTATCATCTTTAACTTAATATTCTCAATTTTGTTCCTCTAACTCTCCCAATTTATGTCCTAAAAATACCTTGTGATTTGACCCAGAGAAGGCCTGGCTTGGTAGGGGAGATCTGGTCAGAACATGGTCCCATCTTTGCACAGTACTGCTGGCTTTGTGCTTTCTGAAGCTCCTGAAATAACAGCCCCAGAACCCCATCAGGCTTATTTCTCCAACCTTTTACACTTGATTCATGTCTGAGTAAAGATGTAGGAGAAAGATCATCTGAGTGTCATCTGAACCTTTTGGTCGAGGCCCAAAATGGAGCACTGACCTTTGGTATGTGAGCTCTGTGAAAAAGCCCCGTGAGCTTTTCACAGTACTCCTGAGGTGCTTTCTATCTCCTGGTCCAGCAGAACTGATGCACAGCACAGTCCAGCCCAGCAACACACAGCCCAAGGCAGAAAGTACCTCAATTTGTTGTTCAGAATCAGTGAAAGAGCTTGGTATTGTCACAGTGCAGTGTCCTGGCACCTATGCTCAGTGAATCCTGTCCCTGCAGTCAACTGAGTGTGGGGACAAAGCCACTGAACTTCACAGCTGTTTTTCCATCTCCAAGTGCCCATCTGCAGGTGGCTTAGGACATGGCTTCAATTACTCTGGATGGTTCAGGAATTTCTTTTTCTCTCTCCACAAACACACTGCCCTGAGCTCCTTGACTTTTCTACAGTTGTGGTCTCATCTTCCCAACTCTCCCATATGAACTCAGACCCCCTTCCCCATGAGGACATGGCCTCTTCTGCCTGTTTCAAACCTGATGCTCCTGCTTACTGACCCCACAGGACCTTGCTCCCAGACTGCTTGGCATGACTTGCTTGACACAACTGGAGATATCCCATATGTCTGAGACTCTGAACCATTTTTCCACCACTTGAGCTGCTTGGAGGATCACAGAATAATGAAATATGCTGAGTAGGAAGGGACCCACAAAATTCATTGAGTCCAGCTCCTGGCCCTGCACAGAACACCCCAACAATCCCACCCTATGCCTGAAAGTGTTGTCCACACACTCCTTGGGCTCTGTCAGATTTGGGGCTGTGGCCGCTTTGAGCCGCTGATTGAGCTGGATTTGGGAAATGCCTGTCGAGGAAAAGTAGGAAGGAGTTATCCTGTAGAAATACCTTATGACCCTTTTCAGACCTCTCCCAGCATCATATCAGTTCCCATGCCAGTCAGCTCCCTGTGTTCTTTGGCTGTGATCTTCCTACTGTGACCTTCTTGCTGCAGCCCTGGCACAACCTGGTTGTTCTTACTGGGTCTTATCACTGCCTTTATTTGCAAGTAGGCATCAGTCTTCCTCTGGGTTTGTGGTAGAGGTTATTCAGCAGCAGGATTATTTTTCAACACGTAATGGATGGCTGCATCTGGAGGCCATCCAGACCAACACTTTGTCATGCAAGGAGCTGTATGAACACCTCCATGGGAGAGATTGACATTTGTGAAGATGAGTCACCAATGGAGGCGATAGATTGTGGTTACCAAACAGTCTGAGGTCTCTAGAGAAGGGGTGCAGCTTGTGGACACTCCCTCCACAGACTGCCTGATTTTAAAGCACTGTTTCGTGGGGCAAAGAGAGGCTCATATGTTGGGGGTTGTTTCATTTTCTGCCCCTTTTTTGCTACCAAACTTTGGAGAAGAAACAGTCCAGAGGGTCCAGAGGGTTTGTCCTCTCACACTCTGCTCCCCAACCCCTACAAAGCAGCAAGGTTTCAGCTATGTCTTTCTGCCTTCATGTTTCAGTGTTGGAGAAGGAGAAAGAAGAGCACAGAAAGAAGGACAAAGAATAGAATTTAAAGGAATGACAAATGCAGGGCTCAGCTTGCCCTGCCAGGAGATTTCACATACAGGATTCAATGAAATTTCTTCTTTATGGTGTTTGTAGGAAGGCTTTGCCTCTGTTACCAGCAGACCTCAGTCTCCCCTCTGCCCACCTTGCCAGAATGGGATTTTCTCTGTATTTTTTTGCCTCTCACCCTCCTGCACAGTTTCCCAGTCATCACATTTTTTCCAGTCCCTTGTCTGTATGACCTGTTCCATAACAAGCTCCAGTCTCACACTAATAATCTTCAGCTCAAGGTTTTTAGGGGCACAGAGACCAGTCCCAGCAAACCTCCCCTTCACCTTCCATATCCCATTCTCCCCCCCAGGCCTTGGCTGTCCAAGCATCCCTTGCCCTGGTTTGCATTGGGGTTTACAGCCCAGCTGTTCCCTCCAGCTGAGAGCAGCTGTGTAGTGAGAGGGGACGTGTCACTGGCCCCTTATGTGCTGTGTTTGGCATGAACAGAAAAGTTTTGCCCCCAGTCTGCAAACATAGTGAATTAATTACAAGTAAGACGTAAATGACTCAGCCAGTGGGAACAGTGTGAGTGCAGATGGTGGCAGATTTAGAAAGAAAAATATCTCCTATCTGGTCCTAGAAGCATGTCTTCAGCCAAGTCTTCCAGGAACCTCAGTGTCCAACAACCAGAGCCCCCAGCCTTGGTGTATCTTAGCAAACTTAGATCTTTGGTTTGCAAAACAAGCCCAGGAGCTTTTGGAGGTCTCAGACAGTGTTCTGTCAGAAAGAAGTCTCCCAGCTTTGCAAAGAAACATTATCCAAGGAGAGGAACTTATGCAGAGTCCTTCCAACATGAAGCAGGGTGTAATCTGGGGGGTTTGTGGAAGCACAGAATCTCATGGATCAAGTAAGGCAATGACTTTGGACAGCAAGATAGGCTGCAAGGCCTGGTAGAGAAGAGAATTGCCAGAAGCAGGGCTGAATCCACCCCAGTGATACTGCATGAACATTGTCCAGCTCAGGAGAAACAGGTACTTCACCTTCTACCCTCTGGGAACCATCTCAGCTGCCTACTGACAGCTGTGTGGGAGCGAGGAGAGCTCTGCAGAGGCAGCAGATCCCCTCCCTGGGGCACTGGGATGTGCCAGTATTGGTTTCACCATGATTTGGACCCAAACCTAGAAATCTCTAAGTTCCCCATGATGAAGCCAGGCTCTGGCACACAGCCCTCAGCAAGGTGGGCGGCTGGAAGAGTTCAGGCACATCTCCTTTGGCCCTCTGGCTGCTTCCCATCAGAAATGCAGAAAACGGAACTCTCTCCTCAAAAACTTTTTAATTTTGATGAGTCAGTGAAGGTGTTGGCAGGTTTTGTGACTTGTCTGCAAGTGAACACTTGTTGATTCTCACCCTCCTCCAGGAGGTCCAAGCTGACCTCAGGCTCTGCTTTCCCCATAAACACGTTACATCACACAGGTACTGGCCCAGTGTCATGCCTAGATGAGGGCTGGAACTTTACAGTAGAACATATAGGGTTAAAATATATTTCATGCTAATATTGTCTATAAACTCAGGTGAGAGATGAAAGCAAGTGCTCCAATGTTAGGAAGCTGCCTTCATCACCCCATACTGATAGTGTGTCAGGAGGCAGCCACCATTCCTTTACCAGCCTGGGAAAAGAGGCAATGTTATAGCCTGCTGCCTGTAGGAGGTTGTGCTCAGGGGCTGTGCCCTGTGCTGCTGGTCTGAGAGTGCAGTGACCCAGTGCACAGAGCATGGCAGAGACAGGCTGGAGCCACCCAGGGCTGCAGAGCTTTGACAGCATCCTTTGTGCAGGCAGTAGGGCCACCATACTCTTGCTACAGCCACATCTGGAAAGCAGAGAAGGCTACTTGTGCCAGTGGCACTAATGGGCAGAGCTGTGACCTTTGGCTTGTCCTGGTTTGTCCATTCCCATATGGAAAGCACTATATGCTTTCCTAGGGAGGAGACCAGCCCCAGCCTGGTGCAAAGATCAGCTGGCCAGAACAGAGACCAGACATGAAGTTCAAGCCCTGTGCTAGTGGAACCCTGTGTCCATCCTGCAGACACTGTGCCCTGGACGTCAGCATTCCCTGTTGGAGAAGCACCTCTGGTGGTGCTGCTGTCACGCATGGAAGAGCTCTCCATGGGGCAGAACAGGGGCAGAGCAGCTCATGTTCCCATGTGCATATGCTCCCCTCATGGCCCCAGCACACCAGCACAAGGTCCTCAAGCTGGTGGGTGAGCAGCCAGGCCAGTGCCTTGCTTGACCAGTCACCCACAAAATGTTTGGGACCCTCCTGGGCCATCTTGGAGTGCTGGGGTACAGGCTCAGTGCCCCTCCCCAAACTCTGCTGGTTCCAAAGGAATTTCCTTCTGCTTAGAATCTGATACCCAGACTTCCCTGTGACCACCATGCCCAGCAAGGCCAGTGCTCTCCTCCACACCTCTCCCCACATGCATTCCCACATCACATCCATTCCCAGGCTATCTCCCTGCTTCCAGCACCAGCACCTGCCACCACAGCCATCCCACCCAGCTCCCCAGCACATCCTGGATGATTAACTCCAGCTGGTGTTGCTGTCTTCCTCCCACACCCATCCCAGGCACACGCCTTCTGGGGCCAGTGTGGGCAGCCCAGCTCCCAGGGCTCTTGGAAAGGGTCTGTCACGGAAGATAAGCGGCTGTGTGCCACTGTGGTGGCAGGGAGGAGTCCTGCCAGACTGTGCTTTATCCAAAACTAAACAGCCTGGCCAGCTTCAGGAGTTATAAACAGATGCTGAGGCAAGGCTCTGGCTCTGGGAGAGTCTGGGAAGAGAAGAGGATTTGGTATCTGGCTTCCTGGAGAGCCACAGCCCCAGGGAATTTGCTAAGCCTCCCACGGCAACACCCCAAATAGTCCTGGGAGGAAGCAGCTGCCCCGGGGCGGCTGCAGGGATGGGCACAGGGAGGACAAGGAGCCAGCTGGATGGTGGGCTCAATACACTGTGCTATGGGGCCACTTACACTGATACAAGGTCCTGATGGCCAGGGCAGCATGTGGTTTGGGCCATGCCAGAACTGTCCAGGAAGGTGAAGACAAGTGAGACCCCAACCACCCACCCCTGCCTTCAGGGTGCTGCTGCAACCTATTTTCCAGCCCTTTCCAATGCGTTTGCTAACCTGGGGCAAGACAGCAGAGTGAGCAGCACTGCAAAGCTCCACACCAGAGACCATAGGCACAGTAGGAGACATTCCTGACTCCTCACTATACACCAGCTATGCAGAAAAGCTGTCCTTTCACCTTTATTTTGTCTGCTTGCCTTTATTTCCCGACAACACAAGAACTTAGAAAACTCAGGATATTAAAGTGAGGCCTACACTAGGAAAAAAAATGTGCTCCCCTTGATTCCTGCCTGAGGATCTTCTCTGCTGCCCCAGACACCAGCCTCTGCCACGAGGTTACTGAAGCAGGGGATAATTTAACAACATTTAATTAAAAGTAGGACAGATAGGGGACTCATGAGGGATTTATGCTGTAGGCTTTTGCTTTCTCCTCCTTTGCAATACTTAGAAAAAGAGTGGTAGGAACTTGCAATTCATGAAGAGAGTATTTTGATCAACTTTCCCACTAGAAATGTTAGGACAGTAGAAATGGGGCCACCTGGGTAAGACAAGCTGCCTCAGGGATTTAAAGAGGAATAAGAGGATGCCCCATATGTTGTGTCTTCACAGCTCTGTGACAAGGAGGGAGAATCTGTCTTTCAAAGCTCCCTTTACTTTAGTCAAAATATTAATTAGGCCACTGCAGTTCACAGAAACCTCAGATAAAGGAGTTTAGAAGAGTCCAGTTCCTTATGAGTACCTCAGATTTCATCCCCTTCTGCTCAGCAGTGTCAGTGTTTTACTTCCCTTGTCATCATCCAGTCTCCCAGCCAAAACAAGGATTGAGATGTGAATGCAAACATCCCGTTGTTGTGGGAAAACAGCCCAAGAAAACAGAGTGGAGCAGCACCTCTCAGACCAACTGCTCCTGCAATAACAGACCAGGGTAGGATGGCAGCCAAGGCTGTTTTGTTCCCTTTGCAGGTTGTCTCCAGATGGCCCTTCACCTACCCCTCCAGGCTGGGTCCTCCTCAGTCCTTCCTTTCCAGTCTCATGCTGGCAAAGTGGTATCCAGAAGCCACCACACTGGTTCCTGAGATTTTTCAGCACAGTGGGCCATGAGTTTTCCATCTGCATCCATGCACATACCATTGTCTCCTCTTCTGTTGACAGACCATACTGCAGATTTATTCTCTGTCTTCAGTGTTTCGTGTTCCAGCTCTTTCTGCTCCCAGGTTTCTTTCTCCACATCCCACCAGTGGTCCCATACTACCCTACTAGAATCCAGTTGCATTGTCAGTCTGTATGAGCTTCTCTGTGCTTCTAAAACAGGAACTTGTGTGCCTTATTTAGAGAATAAAACCACTCATTTAGAGAGCTGGTGTTTAGGAATTGACCAAACTTGTGCAGGAAATACACGGCCAAGACACGCGCCCTTGCAGGCAGCCACTCTGTGCTTTAGAGGTGATAAAGGCGGGTTACAATGGCACAGAGGGAGATCCACCATAGGGAGAGCCCCCAGTATAACTGGAAAAACAGAATCACAGAATAAGCTGAGTTGGAAGGGATCCACAAGGATCATAGAGCTGAAGCTCTCCGTGGTTTCGGAAAGCTTTGGTTTTCTGTTCACTGGTGGTTTCCCAAGTTCTTCTGGACTAAAGGTAGATTTGGGATCCTGGTTCAGTCACCACATGGGATGGGGGTACTCACTTATGTGTCCCTCTGACAATTTCTCCCATGGGAGGCCCAGACACCAGGGGTGGCACCATCCCAGGGGTTCTGTGGTGGGACATAGCTGCTGCTCTGTCCCTCCGCGCCTCTCCTGCAAGCAGGCTGCACATCACTGGCTGATGAGAAGTCTTAAAGTTTAACAAGAGCACTGGGCTCCATAAGGAGAGCTTTACACTCTCTGCTGGTCAGCCAGTGCTCATAGTTTTCCCTGGCTGCACACATACTGGATAATCGGGTCCTGCCCTCTGCCACTAATGAAAGCGATAAATTACCAGCCAGGCTGCACCGACCCAGCCCGGCCCCATGCTGCAGCCTCCAGGTGCTAACCTTGCCTAACTCCACCTGCACATGGATCACCCCAAGGAGCTGCTGGAGGAAATAGGGCAATATCTGTCAGCTCTGCTCCAGACAAGCAGCTTTTATCATCATGTGTGAGGACTGAGAGCTCCCTGCAGCAGAATTTATAGGAGGGCTTTCCAACTCCAAGGCAGAGAGTGATCCCAGCACGAGAACCACAGACCTGTCCTGGACATAGGGAGTTACAAGAAGCTTCCTGGGACCCTGGTCTCAGCCCAGCCTATCCTAACCCTGGCACCAGCATTGCTCCCCACTATCACCAGTTAATCCTGCATATGCTAGCAAATGCCCTGTAGAACCCCAGCATTCCCAAGCCCCCCAACACCCTCTTACAAAAGTATCCATGCTTGGCTTTCAGTTTTGCAAGGATCCCCAGATCCCTGGTGGGACTGTGGGGCAGCACTTAGTGTGGGTGGAAGTATTGGCAGAGGTCCCTTTGCTCCCACACTGCCCCAGGCATCCAGAGGAGCCCAAGCCTGATCAGCAGGTGTCAGTTTGTGTCCTTGGGGCTCTGGGAGGGAAGGGATCTGCCGCAGTAATTGAGGCAGCAGGAATGAGAGGCATGTTCTGAAACAGTGGAGGGTGGGGGCTGCACTTGAATCAGTCTGATCTAGGGCCCACAGTGATTTCCCAAACACACCCTCCTCCCAAGCCCACCCCAAGCCTCACAACCCTAGGAAGAGCCTCCCAAGAACAACCAGCCCTTTGAGAAACTTAAACCACTTTCTCCAACACCTCTGAACTCTGTCAGGAACATCCTTCATCAGAAAGCTACAAGTGCCAAGCTGTTTTCCCTGGAGGGCAAATCTCCCTTGTGCTGTCAGAAGCAAAGCTGCTCGGGTTCACATTGCTGCTTAAGGTGAATGCATGGTGTGTTTTACCAACTAATTGTGAAATTGCAGACTGCTTCAGAGGCAAAGGAGAAGCATTTTATTGTGAGCAGGAGAATTAATCATACCTGGGGCAGTACAGATGTCAGCAAAAAACAATGCAGAAAGGATTTCTCAGGAAGACTTCTTGACATGAATAGGAAGGTCTTTTTCAGGTCCTTTTAGATATGAATGAAAGATTCTCAGTGGTTGTTGTGACCCCTGTTTTTACCCTTGCTCTATAGATCCAAGAGAGGGATGTGTGTGCTAAAGCTACAAAATTATAAGGGGAAGGAGTTTTATTCAAGAAATGGAAACTTCCCAAGCCAAGGCGTCTGCTGCAGCACTAATTCATGACATGTCCCACATAGTTTATGGCAGAGATTAAACAATACAGAGGATAAAACATTTCAAAAATGGCATTTAGCTGGGAAAACAAGAACAGACTAGACTCCAAACCATCCATTGTGCAATGCTGAGTTGCTGAGCTCTCAGCCCCAGCATTCAGGTCCTGCTCAAGGAAATACCACTGGTTGCTGTTTGCATGTGTGCAACCCAGCGTTTCGTCACACCTTTTTGTTTGTTGTGGAGTGAATCCCCTTAGTAACATGGCCACCCCCTTTTCCTCCCTTTGTGCATTTTTCTCTGCCTGGGACTTGTTACCCTGGTCCCAAGGGTTATGCTTTTCCATGGCTATTTCTCATATGGAGGCTGCATATGTACACACTGGTGGAAGAAGACACTCCCTCAGTCTTCTGATTCACTGCAGCCTTTCCCTATATTATTAAAAGATATTGGTTATGATCAGCCAAGCTCTGATGAGTACAGATTTATATCCTGACTCTGAGCTTGCCTCCACCAGCTCAGCCCATTGTGTAAGGCAGGGGAGGCAGTGGCAGGTCTGGGATGTAGCACTAGGGAGGCAGCGCTAGGGATGCAGCATCCTCCCAGCAGCACTGGAACTGTTGCTGCATCCAGGTAGGGAAAGAAGAAATACTGATATGTGCAAGCATAGAGGTTAAAAAAAACAAAGAAGAAAGTCTGAAATGTCTTATGTGAAACCAAGAACCATACGGCAAAGTTGAGGAGAAAGGGAGATGATACAGGCAACACTGAGTGGGGCTGTATAAAAAACTGGGATAACAGCACTTCCTAATTGTATTTGGTAATAGATGCCCAAAGTTTGCCATGAAACCTCTCCCCACAGTTCCATTTAGGCTCAGGTGGCCACAAGAGTCCTCTGCCTTCCTCGACTTCCTCACCCATGCCCCCAAATATGCCCAACATCAGGGTTACCTTGAACAAAGACTTGACCTGAAATCAGCAAAACCTGTCCAAGTAAAAAGCAGTAACAAAATAAAGAGGCTGGGAAACAGAGCCAAGAGCAATGGCAGGACATGATAGGGATACAAAACACCCCCAGAGATATGCCCTGATCAGCAGGTGAAGATGCATGTTTGACAACGTAGCATTTTTTCCTCCAAGTTTTCTTACCAAGCATCGCTTTTGCTTTTTTGGTGGCTCTGCCCATGCTCTGTTTGATGGGATAGGGAAGCCAAAGTCAGTCCAAACTACAGAGGAGATATGATCATGAGAAATCTGACCTTTCCCTCTTTATTATCCTTATTTGCCACATCTAGATGACACTGAACATGACACAAGTTCACAGTGATGTCGTTTACCTGCACGTGCTTACATACCAATGCTGATGACATCAGTCTTGGGATTTGCTCAGGGGACCCACTACCAGGAAATGACTTCTCTTAAAACACAAGGAAAGCTTGGTGCAGCCTTTGTAGTTCTAGTCCAGCAAGCCTGTAATATTCACAGGAATAAGACTCAAATTTCTAATTATTGGCTGAGTTATTTGTAGCTTCATATGTTTTAAGGCCAGAAGGGACCATCATCTAGTCTGGCCTCCTTAAATGGAAAGCTCCATAAGCAACAACCAATTCCCTGAGCTTCATTACAGTAATGAGCTCAGGAGTCCTGCCGTCTTGTCTCTGGCCCTAACCACTAGACCCTGCCATGCCAAACACAGCTGCTCAGATCTGCCTCCAGCGCTAAAGGGAAGCCTAAGAGTTCCTCCTGAAGAGGCAATAAATCAAATACCAATGTCCACAGCGATGGGGAAGGATGACTGCCTACATACATTGGCTCAGCCTGCCCCACGGGGAGCTCAGGTCCTGGGTGCCTTGTCCAGGGGCAAGCACTAGCAAGGACGTGCATCCAGTCAGCAGGCTGGGATGGAGGGACTTACTTTGTCATGATGTTCCCCTTTTGGGGCGTTATTTTGGGGAAGGGAGAGGGAACCACTGACACTTGCCTGGTTTCACACCCTGGCCAATGCATTTCACCCCACTGGGATTGTTTCAAGACAGGTAGTGCTGGTAACCAGAGAGCCAGTAGGGCTGTGTACCAGCTCTGGCAGGCTTTGTCCCTGCCTGGGCTCTTTGGATCAAATGGCATTGGAAACAATGTGGCAACTTCTCTCCTCTGCACCGTGTGCCAGAGGCACAAGCTAAAAAACCACCCAGGACCTCCCAGTACAGGCTTCACTAACCACCTCCCTCCATGGGACAAGGGAAGGTGGCCTCCAACTTCTGCCACAGAACCCTGGGAGGGACAGTCCAGCTCTCTGTGGATTCATAGGAAACCACCTGTCTCTGACACAGGAAGAGGTCTCTGAACAAGGACCTGGCCAGGAAATGGGTTGGGAATTTTCAGAGGTGAGCCACCCATCTTGTCCTGCTGCATCTTGCCCATCTCCAGGCTGGGACACCCCTGGCCAGCATGTGCTCACCTTCAGGCACCAGGCTGAACATTTGAATGAGAGAAGCCCTGTAATGAAGAATTGTTGGTGCAGAAACTCAGGGCCCTGGAGGGTAGGATTTGGAGCTCACTCACCTGAATGACACAGAGTGGGAAGGCAGCCCCACACTCTCAGGGTCCCCCACAAGCCACCACCCAAGGACAGAAGCTCCTGCTTGCACTGAGGATGGAAAGCTTGGCAGACAGGACACTACCAGTCATACTAGGCTGGTGTTTGCACCTTCTTCCAGGTGTCCTTTCCTACCACTATCACAATTTGCCTTTTCAGAGGCAATAGTGGCTCAAGAGAGTACCTCAGGGTCTTCTCTGCTTCCCATTCAGGCCTCCCCATTATAGGATCAAGTAAGTGTCACTGTCATAGCTAATAGCCACCAGTAGCAACCACAGCTATGAGCAGATGGATGGGATGGGGTGGGATGGGGTGGGATGGGATGGGATGGGGCACATACAGCTTCATAAAAACAGAAGGCCACCCACCTCATGACCAGTTCATGGAGGAAGAAGCAGCAAGGAGGTACTCCAAGTTCTTGGTCGGGACACTAACCACAGACTGTGTCTGCAACATGACAGCAGGGAAGAGGCAGGGATACAACAAGCCAGAAAAACCAGAGCTATGGTTCCCTGGAGGCAGCCATAAATATAATCAGCAGAAGAGCACTCATCCCATCAATCAGCAATGCTTCTCCAAGCACCACGGGCAATTCCCACACACCAGCTTGGACCACACTTGCTGTGACACCCCTGTGAGTCACTGCCCCAGGGTCTACCTGGTGGGATGAGTTGGCTTGTGGTCACACTGCACAGCACAAATTGCTTACTGGCATTGTCAGGGTTACCACCCATCCTCTCCTGCTGCCATGGTGTTTGTGGTGATAACAGAGGTAGCTCAAGGCTTCTCCTTCCTGCAGGCAAGAGGTAATTTAGTGGCTGCAGAGGAGCAGACTCTAGGGAGGAGGAGGCCTGGGCTAGAGGTATGGCAGAGAAAGCATGGAATTTTGGAGCACTCTGCTTATCCATGCCCTGAGTTGGACCAGACAACACTCTGTGTGCCCTTGGATGTGCCTATCACTTCTTTGGGGGTGAGGCACAGAGACAGGCCATGCCTGATGACACATGCCAGATGACTGGCATGAAGTACAGAGAGACATTTGCTGCTCATCCCATTCCTGCTGAGATGATTCAGCTTCTACCTCAGGAGCCTGAACAAGAAGACTCATGTGGTGTGCAGAGCCCCGCAAAACCCAGCCTAGTCCCTTCAGGTCCCGTAAGAAGCATCCCCATGGACAAGGTTTCTGTGTGCAGAGGGGAGATACAGACAGGCAGGGCTTTCCCCCAGCTTGGTCCCCCTCAGAGGCTGGCAGAGCACATTACAAGGGCCGGAGGATCTGTAGCAGCCTGGTCACCCTTTACCCTCTCATCCAAGCTGCAACAGGCAGGAGTCTGCAGTTGTGCAAGATGTAAAGTTCTGCTGGTCTCAGCAGCACTATGTAAAAGTCTGGGCAGGGGGATGAGGAGGGATGGAGAGCAGAATAGCAAGTCTAAGCCTCCCTCCCTATGCTCTCTACTACCTGAGCAAACCACCCTACCTTCATCATACATACCTTGGACAAGGTGTCAAAAGGGCATGCACAGTACAGGACAAAGTCTGAAATAGAGATGCACAAACAGAGGTATGCAAGAAGCCTGGCTCCTGGAGCCTGCTGAATGGACAGGGCAGCCTTTGCCAGTCAGACTGGCCCTGTCGGACCTGTTTCATTAGTCTTTATGCTCAGCCGGTGCTTTTCTATAGCATTCCACAAAATGGGGAAACTGAGTCTCAGTGACACACAAGGCTGGACTTAGAGAGCATCTCATCACAGCCTCATATTGCACCAGCATCCTCATTAAGCCTAGCTGTCTTCACATAAGTCATGGCTTCATCATGAGGCTCAGCCAGATGATCTCTCTCTGTATGATGGGAAGAGAGATACTTGTTCAAGACCCTTGTCTTGAGTACAAGAGCATGAAACAAATTGGGTAAAATGGTGGAGAGAGGGGAAGAGGGAGCTTTGCACCCTGCCTGACATGGAGCCTGACTTGACCTTCTGCTGCAAGGTATGATGAACCATACATCCCTAAAGTGTCTGCTTCTACCCCAAGACTGTACAAAGGCCTCACTGCCAACCAGGGTTTGCTGCCCAGCAGGGCAGTGACAAGCAGTGCAACTGCCCAGCAGGACAATGGGGGATGTGAGGACAGCTGGTCTTGCCTGGCTTGAAAGCCCAGGATGGCAGGGAAGTAGCAGCCTCCTCCACCCCGAGTCCACACAAAAGGGTAGATGGCTGCCTAATCACCTATCCATGGGAAAGAGGAGACTTGCTTTCTGGAAACAGAGGGGCTAGGCAGTCTCAGGCAGCCGATTGACTTATGGCAGAATCCTGGGGTGATAAATCGTGGCTAATTGTGGGCAGATGACAAAGCAGACTAAGGGAAAAGGAGTGGGGGACATTCACTGTATGGCAGCTGCTGCTCAGCCCTGCCCCCTTTTACTGCTCCTTTTAGGCTACTTGAATTGTGCAAATGCAGTGCTTTCCAAAACCTGCCAAATCTCCCTCGCAAGGCTCCTGCCCCCTCCCTTCCCACTCCCTTTCAGGGCTCCTATCCTCTCCCTTCCCACTTCCTCCCCTTGCTGCATGCTCTCATTCCTGTGTCTGGGATAGGAGGTCCGCAGTCGGGGAGGAGGAGACGCCCTGCCACCCACAGGCTCATGCCATCAAGCAGCCCTTCTGATACCACAGCCGGAGACTCTGAGGACTCTTGATTTTCCATCCTCATGAGACCCATGTGTCCTCTCCAGGTCCTGCTTTCAGCCCTGATGCAGGTGGCTCACCTGGACAGAAGCAACAGTACCATGTTCTGGATAGAGATATCTTCAACATTCCACTTAAGGAGACACCATGTTAAGTAGCCCTGGTGTGGCTCTGATTTGGAGCCCAATGAAGGGAAAAAAACACTTGGATCTCAGGTCACAGTAGGGCTAACTTGAAAGCAGAGCCTGTGAGGGGAGGATCTAAGGGATCAGCTTGAGGAAATGGGCTTTGCCTAGCACATTCTGAAAGGCCAGGAGGCAGCAGGTGCTCCCAGTCCCTGCCGGACCCTACATGGATGACTCAGGCTGCCTGGCCTTATCCCACCCTTCTGTTAGCTCTTTCCTCCTTGCTCTACCATGTACTTGGTGAGATAGAAAAACAGACACTAATGGGGATACACCAGCAGCAGAGTTTTCACCAAGTCCTGGCTTTCCAGAAACTCCTCTGCAAAGAGCCAGATCAAGGCTTACTACAAACTGGATGAAAGCATCCCACAGGTGGGACAGGGAAGGTGATGACCCTTACAAGAGGCTGCATAACAAGCAGGATGGCATCAAGCAAGGTCCCTAGCTCAGCTGAGCGTACTCTAAGAGCCCAGTCCCAGACAGGTTTAGGACTGAGGCCTTGAACAGGCGACGCAGTGCAGTGGTCGGTGGTTTTGAGCACTGCTTAATTCCCAGAGAGTGTCCTTTCCCAGACAGCCCCGATGCAGCCACAAGGCTGGCACACAAACACATTCATGCAGATGGTAGCACACAGACACACACCCACAAACTGATAGCTCAGCTCTGCATCGATCGGAGACAAAGAGGCAAGAGGGAGGTCCTGCGTGAAGATGTTACAACTTATTCCACAGGGAAACTAGAGGCAAGAACTGAGGGACAAAGGAAGGGTCCAGGGGTTTTATTCGGAGACAGGAGCCAATGGGAAGAGGGCAAAGGGGAGGAGTATAGGAGTATATTAGGGTACATAGTCTAATGGGGGTACAGGGAGGGAGTGGCTGAGGAGGAGGTGGTAATGGAATGACAGGAAAGGAAGAACTTTCCAGAACTAGGTACATTTAAGGGAGAAAAAGGGAGGAGAAAGGGTGGAAGATTGACAGACTAACCAAAACAGGTTAAAACAATGCACTGCCTTATGAAGGGAAGCCTTCTCTTCATGACAGCCTGGGGAGAGATTACTTTTAAACCTCTGAGCCATCCCACCAGCAGCTTGCTGGTTCAGCCCCTCTGGTCACCCCAGCCCCAGGCTGGGTAGGTCAATCAGGGCAGACACTTCCTACCCAACCCACTCCAGGCTGCTGTCATGAGGGGTATTCTCAATTCCTCTGTGCTGTGTTTGAGGACAATATTTGGCAATTCTCCACTTCTCACTTCCCCTCGCTCACACTTGCCTGCTTCTTCACAGCTTGTCAGAAAATGATACCCACTCTGGAAAAGCAGTTTAAAATCAAGTCTTAGCAGGCAGCTGAAAGTTAGTGAGGGATATGTTATGCAAAAGAGCCAAAATTAACTCTTCCCTTCACTCTAGAGGGTCTGCTCCACTCTATGCACCCACCATCCACCCTAAGCCACTGACCATTTGGACTCACACCAATAGTCTGACAGTAATTAGCTGGAGAGAAGCAGCTGGCAACCATCAGCTACTTGTAACCATGCATTAACTGGATTTATCACAGGCTTGGAAATTATGAGTATTTGTCCATAAATACACCATTTCCATTTCACTCAGCCTCATATACCCAAAAGTTAAAAGCCCATATCTAAGTACATCCCTCAGCTCCCTTTATAAACAGTGGTGACCTCTTTTAAGCATCTGGTTTGGGATGAGCTGTATCATGCTGTGGAGGGCTATATTCCAGTAAGTCCTTCTGTCTTACAGAAGTCTGTGGTGAACACCCGAATTGTCACCAAATTGTCTCATGGAAAGCAAGCACTCTTTGCATGATGGAGCTTCTCCTCAAGTCTTTCCCAACAAGATTTCAACTTTTAGCAGCTGCTTGCTAGGAGCTGGGTACGGACATGTTCCCAGGAGATAAGACATGCATTCAGATTTAATCTAACACACTGAGTGCTAGGGTACACCACTAGTTACTGACCTCCAACTAGACTTGGTTCCACTGGTCGTGACTCATGGGGCTGGCCATTCAGCCAGTTTTCAATCCACCGCACTGCTTGCTCATTCAGCCTTTACATCCACAGCTTGACTATATGGATCTTGTGGGAAAAAAGATCCACAGGTCTTGCTGAAGTCCAGGCGAAGTCCACTTCTCTCCCCATGTCTCCTAGGCCAGTCTTTCATCATGAAAGTTAATCATGTTGATCAAGCATGACTTCCTTTTGGTGACTACTCCTGATGATTTTCTTGTCTATCGTGCCTGATATGTGTCCTTTGTAACCTCAGGCTTTTCCATGTTGTTTTGGTTTGAAAAATAGATGTCTGCCAAGGAAGGTGGGAACCTCCCTTTAAATGGAAAATATGACCCCCTTCCCTCCGAATTATTATTTGAAATGAAGGAGATTTCAGGCAAAGATATGGGAAAAGGAATAACAGTTCTTTACTGGTACATATATCTATACCAAGGCAAACCAACAACAAATGGCACAACAACAAAGAGAAGCAGAACCCAGTGCCAGCCTCTCCGGGCCGCAGGCACGCTCCCCTTGGTGCAGTTCCGGTCACAGCCGGCAGGGGCGCTGGTGGCTCCCGGCCGGGCAGGGTGCGGTGGTTCCCCCGCGCGGCAGGGGGCGCTGTGGCGCCAGTCCGGCCCGCGCCTGGTGACGGCGACTCAGCCGGCGAGGGAAAGAGAAGGAGGGGTTTTCCTTTGCAAACTCGCGGGAAGTAGCCGGTCTCCGTGCCCCTCGGGACGCTGAATGGATTACAGCAGGAAACCTCGGAAGCAGCAGGCTGGAACAGCAGAAGCGGAATGACAAACATAAAGTGTAGCAGAAAACTCCGGGCCGTGCCAGAAGCCATAGGATGGCCGGATGTCGGGTTAAAATGCAGCAAGTAGCCCTGAAGCAGCGGCAAAGAACCGCGGGGCTGGGTAGCTCACTGAGGATGGCTGATACCGGGATCGGGCTGCGGAGCAGAAGCGGCCCCCGGCGGGGAACGGAGTGCTCCCGGGTCCCGGCGCGGCACGTACTAGCTCTGGGTTCCCAAGCAGCAGAGAATCTGAGAAGCAATCTAGTAAGCTCCAGTCACAGTGCCGAAGGAAAAGAAAAAAAAAAAAACGGGTAAAACCCACACAGTAACAAGTCTCTCTCGTCAGAGAGATCGTGCCGCGTGGCCATGGAGAGGACTCGCCTCACCAGAAGGAAGCAACCACCCCTCGCCCCACCCCTCCGACCTTTCAGAAAATCCCCGGCTGCTTTCACCCATCGCAATACTCCCAGAGCTGGGCTCGGGAGGATTGGGAGGGGGACGGGGAGGGCAAGCAGCGACTGCCCTGGACTAAAAAAAAAAAAAAAAAAAAGTATATGAGATTAAAAAAACATCCCCAAGACACATGTCCTTAGCAAGCAGGTTCCCCAATGTTGAACAATGTTGACCACATTACATGTTCTTGCTTCTGTTGCCTACATACTGTTGTTTTTGAATTCCCAGCCAGATTCAATTTCACTTGGGCTTTGGCTTTTCTAACTTCAATCCTGGATGCTTTGACAATGTTTCTGTAGTTGTTCCAGTTATCCAACCTTACTTCTACCCTCTGTATGCTTCTTTTTCATGTTTTAGTTTGGCTAAGATCTCTTTATTCATCCATGTAGACTTACTGGCATTTTTGCCTGACTTTGTATTTGTTGGAATAGAAGTCTCTTGAGCTTGCAAAAGGAACTGAAAGAATCTTGTCCATCAGAAATATTTCTTAGTCTTGGTGTCTCAGGACAATTTTCTTCCAAAGCTAGATGTGATTGGATTAAGCAAAAGCAAGATTCAAGCTTGCCCAAAGTAACATTGTTGCAGGTAAGAATACATCCCCATGATATAACACATGGCAACAGGAGCTGAGCCATCTTCTGCAGCCCAATCTCTTCCAGCAGAAAGCCTTGCACATAAAGGTGTCTCTATGCACCCCTCAAATGCTTAACAGGCAGCTGCAGTACAAGATGGGATGACATTTGTGTGATCAAAAGTGATTGCTTCCAGGCTCTGTCACAACCAGTCTCTTCCAAGGGTAAGAAAACTAAACTTAAGAGAAATGGATGAGCTTGTAGGTAATGTCTGCCCAAGTTTGTGCAATTGACTTGGGGTATTTTCAATAATCTTGGCACAATTAAGCTCATAGCAGATGTATGACCTTGTGAGCCATACCTGCAAGGTTCTCAATAGACGACAGGACATTATGTCTCAAAATAATTTGCAGAGTCCGTCAGGGAGCCTCTGATTTGGGCACCTGTAGATCATGTAGCATTGTCACCTGTGCACATGCTTGTCTGCCCAGGTGACTGAGGGCTTACCAGAACCCTATGAGAGTTATTCCAATGCAGAACCCAAATATATTCTTGGACAGTTTGAAGCTGCTGAGGCCTCATCAACAGTTAATAGCACTTCAGCTTTTAGCAGATATCAATCTTCTTGGAAGCAACTGATCTCCCTCTTGCTAAAACTAATTTAGTGAGAGACTTGCTCACCACCTTCCATATCCAAGACAAGGTTGTTCCAGAATTTTATTGTGATGAAACAGGAGAGCAATCCCTGTCTGCTGAGCATACTGTACATATCATGACGGAGACTGATGGAGCAGCATCGCCTCAGAAGCAGAGTTCCAACCAACACAGAAACCTAATTAAATGTGACCAGGAGATGGCTTTACCATTTTCTTGGTGGCTCTACCACTTCCAGCTCTCTCCACCCAGAGAAACGGGTTCAATAAGGCAAAGGCCCACCGGAAGCTCTTTGACAGCCCAGGCATTAATGCATAGCCTTACATCACTTGTGTTTAGCTTCAGCCCAACCAGGTGCCTCCACACTCCCACTCTAGAAAGGCCTTAGCAGCTTTGCCACCCAACCCACACAGCTGCAGTCCCCACTTGGGCCAGGAAAGTCCCACTATGATAGGCCACATTGTCCCTGAGACAGTGTCCTGCTCCCAGCGTGGCATGGGAGGCTCTCTGATTCCAGCAGCTACTTGCTGGCCCAAGGCACTGCTGCTTAAGCTTACACTGGGCACTTCCAATGTTTATCACCTGCCCTCACCCTGGGAAGACAAACCAGGCAGTTTGAATACTGGGCTTGTTGAGGCTGGTGCCATCAGCCTTGTCCCATGCTGATTTACAATGTCCAAGGGAGGGGAGAGGAAGGGAGACATTTGAACACCTCTGTCCTCTGTACCAAGTCCTGAGCACCCTTGTAGCCACTGCCTGGGCCGGGGGAGACTTGCATTGAAACATGTCATGGACTTAACTAAACCTCCGCAATTTCTGGGGCAGCAGGACAGCTCTTCCCCAAGGGCTCGTCTGCCTCTCCTGCTCCACAGATCTGCTTACTGAGCCAGACCCGTGGTTGCCACACTTAATCACCATCCTGTTACGGAAATTCAGTGGGTTTCTCGTGGTCTGGTCCCTGCAGAAAATATGGACAGACAGAGCCCAGCTCCTTGCCTCCCCGTCTCATCCCACCCGGTCCTTCCTGCATCCATGGGGGCAGCTGCAAACCCCACCACAGCTCTTTGCAGGGATCTTTCTGCCCAAACTGCAGAAGCAGGGTGAAGCCTTTGTGGCAGAAATGCACTACCCCTGCACAGCTCTACCTGCAAGGTGCTGGATAACCACCCTGGTGATGCCTTAGGTTTTAACTTTTATATTTTTCCAATCCTGTACTGCTGGTGTAACTCTGGAGTTTCCTGTAGCTTGTTAAGTGCTGTTCTCTATGCTAAGATAGACATAACAAACCTCTTTAGCTTGGTCTCCAAGAACACCCAGACCAATAACTGTAAACCATCATCTTGGGGAGAGGGGGGCAAGCTTGGGGGAAATTCCATCATTGGCTGGGTTATGGTTGGTGAATTGATGCTGATATAAAAGCATGAAGAACTCGTGAGCTGTCATTGTCCATTTTGGAATCCACTGAGGCAGGACCCTCTGGAGCCCAAAAGTCTTCATCTGAAGGCCTTTCAAAAAAATACCACCTTTTTTCCTTTATTCCTGTCTAGTCTCTGTTTCTAAGTAGCCATTTAAGGCATCAGTGGCACAAGGTATCCTTTCACCTCCAGGGATGGTAAGTGCCATGCACTAGGAAAAGAGACATATCAGATCCTGCTTCCAAATCTTTGCTTGTTCTCTCTGGTATCCTGTGACTGTCTGCACAACTGTAGATGGCCAGACATTATCCCTCCTATTGCCAAAGTGCTCCAATCCCTAATCCTGGGAGAGGGCTGTGATCTGATCCCTCTCCTTCAACAGCTCATTTCCTTATTTAACTACTTTCATTGTTGCCTAAGATTGTGAGGATAGTCTTCCAGGGAGCTCAGGCACCATAGGAATCACCCCCTTGGCTGGCCATGCTCCCCACAGCCTCACACTGGGGTCACAGCAGCTGCTGCAACCAGCCCTGCCAGCCCCAGGCCTGCAAGAGCATGCGGTTCCTGCCAGCACCCAGCATCACTGGGTGGGTGTTTGTCCGTCTTTCTCTTTTGAAAGGAGTTTCCATAGGAACAGGAAGGTCAGCAGTCCTCTGCAGTGTGGTTCTGGTGCATTACCCAGCGTGAAAGCGCACAGCTGCCCAGCATTGTCCAGCAGCTGTTACCACATCCCCCAGCACTCGCTCAGCAGCAACACTGGAGCATTATGAGGCCACTCAGCCGTGGAGATTGTGGGGCTCTGTCAAGTAAACACTGGGAATCAGAGCTGGAGATGTGCTTCCTTGCCAGGTCTGTTCCCACTCATTCACCTGCAGCACCTAAGTGCTTCCCAGCACTGCAATAGCAGACCCGGTAGAATCCCGTCCCATGTGCTGTTCCCACACTGCTGCCCTGTTCAGGTCCTGGGAAGGACAGCCACAAGCCATTCAGCCCAGCTGGCTCCCCACCATGACCTCAAAAGCATGAGGTGAGGATGCAAGTGTCCATGCTCAGCATCCCCTCTCACTTGCAGGGAAAGGGAGATGGGTCACTGGGACCCATCTGTGTGTGTGGCAACAGCCCATTGCTGCAGCCGCTTGGTGTGGGGTTGGCAGCACAGTAGCAAAAGTAGCTGTGCGGGGGGCCTGGATCAGGCTGGATCTGGCTGGAGGAGGAGGAACAGTGCATTTCCCAGACCAGTGCTGCCAGCAGAACTGCTGTTGAAGTCCAGCCAAAACCTGAAACCTCCTTCCCCAGCTGGGAGCTGCACAGCTCCTCTTCCTCCCGCCACCCCATCCCCTGACACCCAGCTGCAGCTGCCTCTCCCGACACTGAAGGGCGCTCTCCAAAAGCCCAGCTGCTGCAGTGCTGCTGGAGGATGATGACCCAAGGGCTCAGAACCCCCAGCCAGCTCTCACAGTGCCATGTGTGTACCTGCACGTAGATCATCTGACACGGAGCTGGGAATGCCTTGGTGGAGGGAGTCTCCACAGGCCATCTTGTCCTTCCAGGAGGTTTTTCAGCTGGAAGGAAATACCCTTAGTGGGCAAGTCCTTCCAAACCTCTCATTATTCCTGGAAGCCAGATGTTCCCCTGCAGCTTCTGAAGAGACAGGAGCTGCAAGTCTCTTTCATTTTTTCTTCCCCACCAGTTCAACCTATTTCTCCCTTTCTTCCCTCATGTCACATTCCTGTGGTGATGATGGGGGGTGGGGAGCAAGAAGACTGTGAGGGTGAGGGAACAGGTTTCGTGAGAGGAGGTAGAGTGTGGTAGGCCACACTGGGAAGAGGAAAGGGATGGAGGGCACGGGGGATGGACAGAGAGCAGGAGAGGAAGAGTAAGGGGCAGGGGAAGCATGCATTTTATAATTCACTGCTCCACTAAACCCCTAAGTAGAGTGCCACTGGCCTGGACAGGGCAGACAGCTGGAGGTTAGGAAACACTTCCTCCTCACCCAGACAGGGAATAGCTGTAGGGAGGCAGCTGGAGGGCCCTGGCTGTCTGAAGCCCCAGCTGCCCCACACTGGTCCCACCCCATCAATCCTGGGAGCATCCCATGTGTGGCTGTGCCCCTGTCACATTTGTTCTGGGGCAAGGTCTGCAAGCCTCCAGATCCCTCAACTCAGCTTTTCACTAGTGTGGGTCAGGAGCACAGAGCACGGAGCAGAATCCGGCCCAAGCCCTGCTTTCCCTTGACTCTGCTGGATCAAGGTCCTATTATTTTGGACATGCTGGGTTGCAGCATCATCCAAGCCATGGGGTGAGGGGGTGGGAAGTGAGGGTGCATATACAGGCAGCAGATCATGGGGACTGTCCTGTGCATGGCCCAGGAGATCTCAATTGTGTGGTTCTTGCAGGCTGAGAGCTTCTCCCCATCCAATCCCACTCTTCTGGATTTAACGTACCCACAGCGCTCTGGTGTCTCATCCAGGACAAGGTCCTTTCCTGGTTCAGAGAAAGTGACATTCTGGATACCCCCAGGAGTCATCCCCAACTGCTGTACACTGCAATGATCTAGAAAGAGAGGAGAGATCAGTTTAAAGATCTCTCCATTCAGAGCTGGGGGGTCAGAACAGGATGTACTCTTTCCCTTGACACCCAGAGGTGAATGTGAAAGGGCACTGGGTAACACTGTGGGACCACTGCTGTGACTTGAACTGAATTTTGAGCTTCATCTCAGAGATGTTGAAGCAACATCCTTCTGGACATCTCTGAAGGGGAAAGGTGACTGTTTGTTTGTTCATTTGTTTGTTTCGGGGGCTTTTGGGGTTGTTTGTTTGTTTGTTTGTTTGTTTATTTGTTTGTTTGTTTGTTTGTTTGTTTTGGGAGTTTGCGGGGGGTTTTGTTAAATTTTGCAAACATGGCTGCCCTGGCTCACCCTCTGCATGACCACAGCACAGTTCGGGGCCAAAGCAGAGCCTCCCACCAGTGCTGGTCACAACAACCCTTCAGGCTGCAGCCTTTGGTAAACGTGTCTCCATGAAACCTTCCTCTTTGTTCTTCTTGTTTTCAAACGCAAAGTATTTGCTCCAAGGAGCAGCTGAGATCAGCGGAGTGGGCAGGCTTATGTTGGGACCTTGTGTGGCATCCCCTCGCCATGTGTACCATGCTTCTCTCCTACTCTCACACCCACTGGGACAGATTCTGGGAAAGGAGCTAATGCTGGTGCCCCAAAGCAGGGAAATAGCCGAAGGACTGAACAAGAGGGCAGTTTTGTACCTTGTTCTTTGAATAGCTCAGAAATCATGCACGAAAAGGAGGTTTTTAAGACACAGTCAGTTTCACCTGAATGAGTTCTTTTCATTCCAATCTGCTTTCAGTGAAATTTTTCAGTGTTTCCTCTGAAAGAAGAAAAAGCTATGAATTTGAAAACACCACTGCAACATCTCCCAGCAAAGGGAAAGGTGGGTTGACCCTGGCATGCAGATGAAGAGTGAAACCCAGAATACCTGAACAGCCAGGGTCTATGTATAGCTGAAGGAAGTCTGCCCTCCCCAACAGTCAGATTGTCAATTTTTGACAAATAGCTCAAACATCCCAGAGAAACAAATGTGCTGATGGAACTCATGTGCCACTGGTTGTTGAATTGTTGTGGACCAGGTAGCAGTGAGATTTGCAACCAGGGGAGTACAGTTAGTTGTCCCAATACATGAGACCACTCTGCAAGAACCTTTTAAGACATAGAAGTGTGAAAATAAGCAAGGCTAGGGGCATCCAGGGAGAACAGTTCACTCAGCATCCCAGCCTTACCATGGCACAAGGCATCTGCCTTGCCCCTTCCATCCCACTGCTGGGCTCCTACATCCTCTGCCCGAGCTCAGCCAAAGCTCAGTAACTGGCAGGTAAGTCATTAGTGTGGCACAGCCCCAAAGCCTGGCAGGGAGACAGGGCATAAAAGCAAAACTCTGTGACATGGACCAAAAGGATAGTCCTGGCAGACTGCACCTGGCAGGGACCCAGAGATGCTGCTCCAGCCGACATCCCCAGCCACCACCCCAACAAGGCCAGGTTGGGCGCCAGGAGATGTGGTTTGCATGGAGTTATTGTTCCATGGGAAACTGGCTGTCTTCCTGCTCTTCATCTGTCAGCAGGATTTTCAGAGAATATGTTCCCAAATATGAAGTGAATGTGGCAGGCTGGGCTGGAGCCCTTTGCTAGAAAACCTGGACGTCAGAGTGTGTCCGGTTTAATCCCAGAGTCTGTGAGAATCAGTGTAAAGTAGCATATCAAGTGAACTTTTCACTCTGTGGCAGGAGGGATTACCACATCCCCTTTGTTTGTTGTGCACTGCGTAACTGAAAACACTTTAACCCTTTCTTGCAGCCCTGCGGCACTAAGTAGCCATGAAAATTCCTAGGAAAACTGCAGCTGTTCCAATCTCCGCTGGCTGGGGGGTGATGGGTACACTTGTTTTCCATGAAGCATTGCTCCTAGATTTCCTCTTGACTAGGGAGATTGGTCCTGTTTTAAAATGCCTCGCCACAGAGCTCCTTGGGAAGGTTTTGCAGCAGGCAGTGCAGGCAGCATCAGGTGCTCCCAGCTTTCTCATAGTCCTGGTCAGGCAAAAGCTTGGAGGAGGCTCCAACTGGTTCCATGTCCAAGTGAGTTTTGCAGCTAAAGAGCAGCAGTTTCAGCCCTTTCAGCACCCACACAACTCACCAGTCCATCATCTTTTACTGCCCTGCATTAGTGCAGTTCCAAGGAGAAAAAATTGCACAGGAAAATCCTGCCAAAATATTAATGTGAGATTATTTCTATTAGAAAATGTTCCCTGTGAAGAAGCAAATTTTGATGTGAAGCAAATCAGAAAAGTTATTTTGGTTCAAGATGAATGAAAATGCAAATGCAGGCCTCTGAGAAGTTTATTTCTAATAAATCACCAGTTTCATTCCTCCCTCCTCTTTCTTGGTTCTTTTCCAGTTGAAATGTCTCAAAATTTCATCAGTGCTGGACAAGTCACTAGGTGTCATGGTTTCAGTGCTCATATTCCTACTTGATAACTTTCCTGCAGTTGGAGAAAACAAAGGGAAATAAAATGGGGAAAAGGCAGAAAAGCCAGACTCCAGGACATGAGTGATCTCACTGCCCTCAGCAGCAAACTGAGATGAAAGAGAGAAAACTTCCTGTTTCCAGTTTCAAAAGAAAGGCTTTGAAATGCAACCCGAAAAGCTGAGTTTGAAACTGGACTTTCCACCTTATCCTGTAAGTTCCACAGACTATTGGAGACAAGAAAAATTACCTTTTTTTTTTCTTGAAAACAAAAGCACTAAAATAAAACTTTCTAGTTGGAGGACTTCCTCCTTTAGGAAGTTGGTGGTGTCACCTCTGCAGCAGCTTTTCATCAGTGTCAAGCTCACTGGGTAGGCCCCACATGCATCCATTTGCTTCTCAGGATGCAGTTTTTACTCTCTCCTTTCTGCACTGTGTCCATCACCTCCAGTCACTCCCCATCCTGGGCTCAGCAATGACAAACCTGCTTGGTCACAACAAGCCTTTCCCCCAACTCTCTCCTCTGGAAATGCCCAAAGGAAATCAGCTGGGCAACCCTCCACTCAACCACTGAAAAAAAATTCTTTAAGGTCAACTCAGGAGCTTCCTGGGTGCAATTTTAGTTATTTCATGTGCTTGCAGCACAAGGGCCACAACATGATATTCATGACCAGCACTAAAGTGGGCAATGCAATGCTTTCAGTCCAGACATCAACTCAAGCCCAGAACCTAAGATCTCTAGACAGACAGTGTATGTTCACCAGGAGATAAGGACCAGGTCTGGATCCTGGACCCTCTTCATTATACTCTTCCTTGCTCCTCATTTGGATGTTAAGAGCTAATGGGCTGAATTAATGACTCCTCCAACCCTGGCACCAAAGGAAAGTTCCGGGTTTCCCAATCCTCTTTGCCAGGTGCTAGAAATCACCATCTTTTCCTTCCTTCCTGGTCCCTTCATGACCCTGGGCTCAGTGCTATGAAACTCTGCACCTTCCTGCTACCAAGGAGCTGCAAAGCATCCACATCTAAGCAGAATCCTCAGCACAGCTGGGACAGATGCTAGTCCTGGATCCCAAAGTGCCTTTGGGTGAAAATGAATGAACTCTCTTTGTGAATGCTGGGCAGGTAGCATTCACAATGTGTGTCTGGGCTGCCTGAACAATTGACCACAAATATTCAATTACACTTTAAAATGCATTTGTGCCAAGCTGCTCTCTTAAGAATGCACTTTCCTAGGCAAACACATGGAAAACCACATTGTAAGGAACTCGATCATTCTTAAGAGGGTTCCAATTATCTCTCACTGGTTTCTCCCCTTCTCACCTGGAGAAGAAAAGATTGTGCTTGCACATGACAGATGCTGTTGGTTAATGGCAACAGGCACAATAGTGAGATCTTCTATGGATCTATTCTGGCTTAGCAGCAGGTCATTCCTCCTTGCCCATTCAGGGGACATCTCTCTCACCCCTGTGATTCATGTTTTAACAAAATCCTACCACTTTTATCTACTTCATACTTTTCTGCTTCCCTTATCCTAATGGTGTCTGTGCTCAGGACCCTCTGGGCCTTTACATCTTCCTGTCTGGATGACAAAGCACTGGATACAAAGCATGAATGGTGCTCAGGGGACACTCAATCCATCCATTCACAACTCTGTTATCTGGAACCTCAGCAGCCATGGCCAGGCACTGGAGCCGGTAACAGCTGAGTGACCCAAAGTGTTCCCAGAGATGCCCAAGCCTGCTGGTTCACAGGAATGCCCTCTGCTCTCGGCTACACCAAGGGTTCTAAAAGTTGTGACAAACTGCAACAGCACTCCTAGATCTGTTGGCAGGAGCAGATGGTCACAGCTCACCCATTTCCATCAAAGGCTTCTTGGCACTGAGATGATACCAAGTCCAAATGGGTCCTTGCTTTTGGTACTACCTGCTCAAGCTGTGACAAAACTCCTTTTAATAAAGGGTTTGAACATCATATATTGACTCTGGAGCACCACTCTCATGGTGTAGCTCTCCCTGGGGACCAGCATGCCCAACACTCTCCATAAGGAGTCATGGAAGAATGGCCTAAGAGAAATGGCATGAGCCCACAGACTACAGCATGAGCAAGCTGATCATGCAGAGCTGAGACAAAATTTGGTGCAGAGCATGTGGGGAGGGTGATGAGACTGTGATGGGCAAACTGTGAGCCTGTGTGAGTTTATATGCGTGAGATGTGCATGCATGGGGAACAGCATGCAGGCATACTCAAGCCCAGAGGAGTATTCACATGCACGTGAGAGTGCATCAATGGCTTGTACATAAAGTGTGTTGGGCTATAGGGACAGATATGCAAGAAGTGCATGGCCCCATAGTAATTTGGCCCCCACAGTGGGCTCTGTGTGGGGCATTGCATATGCGGTAGGATATAGGGGATGGGATGTGCGCAGAGGGGCATGCATCAAGGAGGAACAAGGACGGCGCAAGTTCATCAGGCAGGACATGAACAAACACTAGTGAGGTGAGCTTGGAAGTATACATGCGAGGGCAAGGGGGAGAGGAAGAGGATGCCGCACACAGATAATGCTCAGAGACAGTGTGGATTACTGCTGTTAATACCTCTGGTAAGAACAGAAGTCTGCTGGCTGGGAGCGGGAGCTGAAAGCTGAGCCCCTTGTTATATTTCCCTGTTCCCGCCTGCACTAATCCCTTTGAGCCCCAGGAAAAAACTGCAGAGAAATCAAACAGGTTGTTCATGCTGCCCCAGTGTGCCCGAGATTAATTAATTTGGGATTTGTGAAGTCACAAGGTCACACTCCCCCCACTGGCAGAGCTGGCTCCACAAGGCAAAGGCAAGGCTGGGCTCTGATTCTTTCCATCCAGAGAAATGCCCCATCAGCCATCACCTGGAGTAGGTCCCTCAGGCAGCCACCCTGGGAAGGTTTTGAGCACTGGGTAACCCAGGCTGACCCAGGGTGCCAGGGCATGGAAAGGCACCAGGCTGGGGGGACTGACAAGCAAGGTATGTCCGTATCTCGTAGATCAGCCTCCAGCTAGAGGCAGTCACTTGGATGGATCCTGCCTACATCTGGTCCTGTGCTCCTAGTCTCATCACCAGTACAGATGGCCACCTGTTCAGGCCAGCACAGAAGCAGAAACACATCAAAATAGGACAGAGACTCCAAAGAAATGGTTTCAGCTCAGATGTGACCCTTGCCATCCTATGGGACAAGAGGATGAGGAGCAAGGGTTGAAGACCAGGCAAGATGAGCTGTTCGACCCACTTGTCCATTCCAAGAAGAGAACTTTGCCTTTTGACAATTCTGTCTTGGGTGCCAGATTCCCAGTTCCCACCACAAGTGGTTACTTAAATTATTCAGAAATTCATTTTCAGGAAGCAGTTGAGCTTATAATGTGGTTTTCCATGTGTTTGCCTAGGAAAGTGCATTCTTAAGAGAGCAGCTTGGCACAAATGCATTTTAAAGTGTAATTGAATATTTGTGGTCAATTGTTCAGGCAGCCCAGACACACATTGTGAATGCTACCTGCCCAGCATTCACAAAGAGAGTTCATTCATTTTCACCCAAAGGCACTTTGGGATCCAGGACTAGCATCTGTCCCAGCTGTGCTGAGGATTCGGCTTAGATGTGGATGCTTTGCAGCTCCTTGGTAGCAGGAAGGTGCAGAGTTTCATAGCACTGAGCCCAGGGTCATGAAGGGACCAGGAAGGAAGGAAAAGATGGTGATTTCTAGCACCTGGCAAAGAGGATTGGGAAACCCAGAACTTTCCTTTGGTGCCAGGGTTGGAGGAGTCATTAATTCAGCCCATTAGCTCTTAACATCCAAATGAGGAGCAAGGAAGAGTATAATGAAGAGGGTCCAGGATCCAGACCTGGCCCTCATCCCCTGGTGAATTGCTCCTTGCCACAGTAAAACTTAATCAAAGTACAGGCACTTTGAAACTGTCCAAATCAAAGTGCAAGATCCCAGGTGCCCACTTGCCAGCCTGCTCCAGGAGATTCCTCCTGAAGCTTTCAAGTTCTTAAAGGAAACAGGCTGCCCCAATCACAGGCTGGTGCTGCTAGAATGAAGAACTCTGAACAAAGCTGGACCTTATCTCTCCAAACCAAGATGTTCAGCCTTGCAATCACCCATTCCCCTGGCTCCTAGGTCTGTGCTTCTTTCTGTTCCATCTCTGCTACAAACCTTCATCAAGCAGCTGAAAACTCATTATCAGCCCAGTATGGACAGCCTGAGACTGGCTATGTGGAGAGGATGGCAGCTCCCTACCTAGTTCCAAGGAGTTTATAGTCAGAGATGGCTCTGGTAGCAGGGGAAAGCCCTCATAAAACAATGAAAGACTGCCCAGTTGATGAGACCATGGTCCCTGACCTTCAGTCCCTTGGCAGCATCCCGGGTTATCCTAAAGTGAAATGGGCCTGCACAATGGGACTGGAAAAGTTAGCCTAGGCTTGGTGCAGACTGCCACTGTCCATAGAGTCCATCCAGAGTGATAACCTAGGGGGACAGAGACAGATCAGCTTCCCCCTAGCTGACTCTGTCTGCTTTGATGCAATCTGTCCTCTTAAAAGCAAAGATCCTGCTTTCCAGCAGTCACAGAGATTTGTCTTTCCTGTAGTGTGGCTGAGGTGGTGTCCAAACTGAGAACACCGAGGCCACCAAAAAAGTGTTTCCCACACTTGGGTGGAGTGGGTGATATATAAAGATCTTTGCCTTCTCCTTGGCATGGGCAGCTCTCATGGGCACAGCCTGCCTGGAGGCAGAGGCTTCCCCAGATGCAGATGGACAAGCAACAGCTCCCAACCTGCCAAAACCCAAAGCTCACTGAGCCACTAATTCAGTCCGTAGCTCAGTATCAGCATGTGTACATGACATTCTTCACATCTGTGACCAGGTAACATAATTAATCATTGGTTCAAATTGCTCATGTGAAATGGACAGGGGCTCAGACCCAGAGTGCTTGTGAGTTTCTTCATCCTAGTGACTGCTTTGGGGTGATGAAGAAACATAGAGGTTTGAAGTAACAAAACACTCAGTTCTCCAAGGTAGCAGGCTCCCGATGCTAGCTCTTGGACCAGCATAGCCTCAAGCTGCTAGTCCACATTTCTGGTCATACTCAGTATCTTTCTCCCAGCCTAGTTCTCCTCCATCCTTTCTGACACTGAACAATCCTCACCACACACAACAGTGTATTTTCTGCAGGGCTGGAATACATCCCCTTTATTGCACTGTTTGTTGCATATTGCTGTCAGCCTGGTCATTCAAACCCAAATTTATCCCTCCTGAGCTTGCCAGGCCAGATGGTAAGGGTATGTTATATGAAGGGTCCTGTGCAGTATCAAAAGGTGAGGGAGTTACAGACCGTGTCATCAGCAGGTATGTTCCCCACTGCTCTGGACTCGATGGAAAGCTGGGCTTACAAGGGCTGTGCATTGAACATGGCCACATAACTCAAGGAAGGATGACTGGGGGTCATGTGTACAAGACTGGGTCTTTTCTCTTGGAAAGCAGCAGCACTGAAAGGGCCTTAGGCAATTGTGGAAACAACTTGAGCTGAGCATAAGCTTTCAGGACAAAAGAGAGCTTAGCTGGCAAACAGTCTTAGGGGCTTTAGCAGAGGGACAGTGAATAGAGGGGAAGCAGCCTATCCCTGAGCATGGCAGGAGCAAGTCCATCGCTGCCATATGGGTACAGGTCCATTGCTGGCACTTCAAAGAATTTGTTGACAACATGGAGGAAATGAAGGAGAGGGCACAAGCACAAGTCAAGGCCTAGAAAAGCTGCCTCCAGGCAAGAGGTAGCAGCAGCTTTAGGTTATCAGAGAAATGCTTTAGGTGTGCTCAGCTGCACACATGCAAGGACGTGTTTGAGTGGGTTTCAGTTCTGCAGAGAACAGATGCAGCAGACACACATGCTTTGCAGGAGGGAAAGCAATAAAAAATGGGAACTAGTGACTTGGGGACCTGGTGGAACACTGCTTCTCTGGGCCTGAGGCTGACTGTCCTGCTTTCAAAACCCTGTCCTGGGTTTGGCCATAGGTCTGAGCTTGGGGCAGGGGATGCACCACTACAATCCTACAGCAAGTTCCTGGCAGGACAGACCAATCCATCAGACTTGTCCCTCTGTGCCACAGTCTCCACCTTGCACAGAGCAGGGAGCAAGTAGCTCAGGAGGGTGTACGGGGCACACACTTTTGGGTTTTTTTCCCAGACAGAGCCTTAGATAAAGAAGAGGGTCAGGATTAATGCAGCTGCTACCCCCAGGGCAACTGCACTACAGGCTTGTCTGCTGGAGCAAAGCACTCAAGCCTGCCCACCTTTGTCTGGCAACTGATCTAAAGACTTGTGCCTCCCCAAATACATGGCCCCCTGGCCTGGCCTGAATGCGTGTCTTCTCCAGCACCTGCCATTCAGCTGAGTGTGTCTCTGATGGCTGCTTTTGAGAGTCTGGAAGTCCTCCTGGTGTGGCACAGTCTGGGGCTGATATTCTGACCTTACAGCCCTCTCCCCAATACTGTTATCAACCTGGTGTGGCCTCAGGTTTCGCAGAGGCCAGTGCTGTCCATCAAGGTTTGCTAGGGAAGAAATTACTGGGGCAGCAGCACTGCCAGTGCTCAAGGGGTATCCATCTTCCTGGGAATCCTTCCTCACCCCCAGGGGATCCCCAGCTCTTCAGGGCCTGAGCCACTGCACTGTCATTCCTGAGCTCTTCCAGAGGCTCCCTGAGTATCACACCAGCCAGGTCCCTTCACTTCCTCATGTGCATGCCCTGACCTGCCCCACAGTCTGCCCCAGCAGCATTCAGGAGCACTCCAGCAACACAGGGATGCCTCTGCATCCAGCCTTGAGATCAGCCATAAGAAAAATGGGTCTTTGAGAAACAAATGCCAAGAAAAGCCCAAGTAACATCAGAATACAACTGGTGGAGTTACGGAGAACAAAGAAAAATTGAGGTCACTCATCCTATGTCCTCCTCACAACCAGCCAGACATGATATGCATCAGCACAAATCACAGAGACTGAAAAGCATGTCCCAGCTGTGTTTTGGATGCCTCCTAGTTGACGGACTGTGGATGTAGGTAGGATGAATTTGTCCCCCATCTGCTTCTTTTTCAGAGCCTTTAATGAACCTGGCCTTCACCAATCCTGCATGGCAGTGAGTGCTACTGTTTAGTTACACACAGGAGAAAGACCCTTCCTTTAGCTGGATTTATACCTGCTGACATCTTCCCTTGGCAAATCAGCTTCTTCACCTGTTCTAACTTACAAAATTACATTCTTCCTTAGGCTGTGACAAAATAAGACCTTTTAGTGATGGAGCTTGTCAGGGGCTTTTGGAAAACCAAGGACACTTTTCTAAGTGACTCTCCCTGATTAACATACATTTCTTCCTTCAGCTTGCTGCCCTGGAGATGCACCACCTCTGCAGAAAGTAGCCATCACAACCTTCTTCCAGGTGAACATGCACGTCTATTAATACAAGTTTTGATTATAATATTGATAATTTTCTCAGTGACCTTTAGTTTCCTAGGTCTTTATTTCAAAAACCTAGTATCGTATTTACCTGCCTTATGGGACAGAAATTTAGACAGCAGGCCCCACTGAACACCTAACTTGGGTCCAGCCATTGTGAGGTCCGTATATTCTGGGGACTTTCTGATAGTTTATCAGCTTGTTTTGAAACTTTCCCACTCAACTCCTTGGCACCAGGCAACTTCTTATCTCTGTTTTCCTGGGAGGCAGTGCTGCAAACCCCAGAGACAGGCAGAGGTTTCCCACGCATCTGTGATCACTTCTTCCAGGGGTGGGCATAGGGCATCTCCCTGCCCAGGCAGCATCACTGCTGGGATGCCTAAAACCCCTCCCTTGAGAAACAAGCCCCATCATCTCATTGGACTGGCTGTGGGACCAGGTGCCATCCCCTAGGGCAGAAACAGGTCTCTACCTCGTCTGGGGGAGCAGGATACACCTCAGCAAAGAAAAGGACTATTTCCAGGTGCAGAGTTCAGCATTCCCCCTGCTCCAGAGGCTAGTCTGTTCATATACCCTGTTTACCCCATCCCCCCACACAACCCCTGGCTTTTCACATCTCTGCGCCTGTGGTATTTCAGGGTGGTAAGGCAAGAGCACACCTATGCACATGGCTGACACTGCAGATGAGTCTGGGTGTGCAAGGTGTGTATGTGCCCCATGACCTATGGATTTCACAGCCCTCACTGATCCAGGCAGGGAATTAACCAGGTGCAGCCCCTGCTCACACCTCTCCATGGCTATTACCAGAGCGCAGTGAGTTTCTTCCATGTCAGGACTAACATTAGCCTGCAGACAATCCTTCCTCTCCTTCCCCATGGACAGGGGTTTAGCACTGGCCCACCAGCTCCCTAGAAGTAGGGCAGGTGAAACCAAATACTTTTACTAATCCCAGCTCCGAAGAGCTGCTCTCAGGTTACAGACAATGTGAATAGGATCTATGTTCCAGGGTGATCAGACTTCCTGGAATTTCTGCAGGACCAGTTATCTGTTCCTGTAACCATTTGCAGCTGAATGTGCTGGTATGGCCCACATCCAAAATGCCCCCATCTCCTCAGAGCCCAATCTGAGGTCTTTGAGTGAAACGCGGCAGGCAGCAGAAAAACTACCCCGCAGCTTCACACATTTGTCTCCCAACTGAACAGCCCAGAGCACCTCAGAAACCTCATCTCTGCAGCCTTCCATGGCCCAGATGAGAAGAGACAAAGAGCTCTTGGCCACCAGATGTGCCGAGTGTGACTCCCTAATATCCAGCCACAATCTGACACTGACCATGTGGTTTCATTTAGGATTGACTCAGCTTCGCAGCATCACTGAGGGTTTTCAGCACTCCTGAAATGTCCCTGAGTTGTCCTGTCCCTGGAGGAATGTGTCAGATCAAGAGGAATCCTCACATTGCAGCCTGTTCTTTCCTAGTAGGTCTGATGATGCCTTCGGATGTCATGAGGCCCTCCAGGCTGGGCTCATGGTTGAAGTTTGTCCTTTGATGAAGGCAAAGTGGGCAAAGAGCTCAAGCCATGTGAACAGATGAGTATCTCTCCACATCCCTTGCAGAAGATATTGCAGTCTCCACTGCAGTGCAGACTACAGTGTTTTCTCCCCATCACTACTAAGGCTGGCTTCCTGAAAAAAGTCTTAGGGCTTGCAGGCATCACTGTAGGACTTGGGGAGCATTCAGGCTGGTATATAAACCCTGTCCACAGGCTCCCCTGTTGCCCAAAAGGCAGCTTTCAAGCCTCTGTGTACCTCCCTCTTCCACGGCCACCCATGTTATGGCAGCAGAGATGAGCAGAGGTGCTGTCACCCAGCTGTGCCTGCTAGGGACCAGCAGATGCAGTTCTGCCAGCTGAATGACACCATTGCATATGCTTGAAAAATGCTTCATGCAGGACCTGTGTCCAGTCTTGGGCCTGACCAGAACAGCAGCTCACAGGCAGGAGGATGGAACTAAATAGCTGTGGTTCACAGGGTGACCTCATCCCTTCTCCCCATTGCAGTCACTAACACCAGTAGCACTGCACTTCTGATTCCAGCCTGGGGACATGCTGTGTGTCTTTTCTGCCATCAGTCACCTCCATGAGGACCACAGTGCTACTCCATTCCCTGCCCAGCTCATACCTGGCCATTCATGTTCTTGTAGTTGCTTGCCTACTAAAGACTCTGCTTGCCCATGAATTTGCCTCTCTGCTTTCCAGCCTGAGACACTGTAGACAGGAAGAACTGCAAGGGAACCATGGAGAAAACATCCTCTTTATACCATTTTCCACCATCCTGCAGCCCTGACACTACATTTCTCCAGCCTTTCCAGCCATCATATACATGGTGACATACATCCCTAGTATTTCCTCTGGGTATCCTTGGATCAGCCTAAGTAGTTGCTTGACAGCACAGGCAGCCTGTCCTCTCATGGCAAATTCTGCTCAGGGTTTCACACACCAATAGACAGCAATTAACCACATGAAAAATGACAGCAAAATCCATGGACAGACAGTCACTTTGATCTGTACTTCCTGCTCCTCAGCGAAGCATGTTCTTTGCCAGGCTTTGCAGGGGAGAAAACACTTTTTTGTGCAAAAAGCTGTGTCTGGCAATAGCAGCCTCAGCAACATGAGACATAAATGTGATGGCAGAGCATCCTTAGCCAGATTAAACCATCCTGCAAGGGCTCTGTCTGCTGCTCCTGGGACAAAATCCACAGAAGGAGCTGGAAACACTTCATCAGAGCTTTCCAAGAAAACAGGGGGTCCAGCTCCACTACCAGCAAGTCCTGGTGCTTGCTGTAGACCCTGGTCAGCTCAGTGTCTGAGCAGGGTTTCTAGGAGAGCACCATCCTCACCACTGCAATCTGGCTCCCAGGGAGTGGTCTGTGTTCTGAGGAATGTGGCTCTTGAACTGAACTCCAAAGGCTTTTGCAAGCCTTTCAATCCCAAACACAGGGACTGAGAAGGGGGTGAGTGCCCCCTGAGGAGGGGAGAGCAGTGGGGTGGGATTAGAGCTGGCACTAACGCCCTGCTCTCCACAGCGGCATCTGAGCAGCACAGGGAGATTAGGGGAAATCCTTTGAGACCAAAGGGGAGTTAAGCAGCTCTCTCCATGCACACACAGAGGGGGAACCCTCAAACCTCCACCCTGCAAAAGGCCATGTTGGGGGCAGAAGGCAAGGGGCAGCCTTTGTCCTTTTGATTCAAAGCAGAGAGCATTTAGGTGATGGACTTAGAGCCCAGGGAGCACCACTCCCTGCCTCCACAGGGATCTCTGTTTCTCTGCTTTCTTGCATTCTCCACCTCAGCTCCTAAATCCATCTGCATAGGCCTTTAATTGAATTAGCCTGGCACCTTTCGCTGGGAAAAATTTAAGATGGTTTCAATACAGTGCTTGCTTTTTACAGCCCCGGGACATGTTTGACAACAACCACAGGGAGTGGTTTAACACAGAAATTTATCCTGGGTGCCTGTTACACCTAAAGTACAGTAGGTGCTCTTAAAAGCCCAGCCTCTGAAGCCCTGTAGCAACCTGGAATCACAGATTTCATAAAAAACACACCCATATTTTGTGAGAAGACTGAGATTGAAGGCAGGAATCCCAAATGGACAGCTCAGAGGTTCCAGTCTCTGCAACTCTGAGGACCTGACACCTTGTGTTTGCAACACTGAGCATCACTTACAGGCTGCTTGGAGACCTATTTGGACACCCCTGCACCCCCTCAAGCTCCAGAGACACTGGTCAGCAGGCAAGCATAGTGGGTAATGCAGCCCCTTGGGGGCTGGGAAGGTGCTGCCATCTCCATATCCTCCTCCAGCCCTGTAGAGATGCAAGCAGCAACTGGTGCCAGGTCTTTGGGAAGATGGAATCAAACCAGCCATACACTGCCTCCTCCTCCTCCTCCTCCCTGTTTCCATGTTCCTTGCCTGGCAGCATTTAATAACAAATGCACCGCTGCCTGTGATGGACACAGGGTGCTCACCCCATGCAAGTGAGCAGCCTTGCACTGCGCAGATCCCAGTCTCTGCTCGAATTTGGTCAAGGATATGAGTTCTCCCACTGTCTAGGAATAGCCACAGAGCCACTCCATGTCCATCTCCATTCTCAGGTCAGCTCTGAGAGGCCAGGAGCCCTGCAGAGACAAGGAAAAATGCTCCAAATAGCTCACAAGAAGCAGTCTCATCTTCGCCTAGAGATTTCACCCCCAGTGCTGTTTGCACTCATCCCATGAGCTGGTTACATGGAAGCATCAAGGTTTAAACAAGAGGAGAGCAAGGAACAGGTAGACAGAACTGTGCAAATAATCATCCCTTTAACAGGCTGAAAAGATCACTTTCTTCATTCCAGCCTAGAACTGGTTATTGTAAACCTCTTCCATCTCTGCTCAGGCTCCAATGTGTGGTCCCGCACCCTGGACCCTTGTCCCCATGTCCCCATGTCCCAGAGGTGTGCCAAAAGTGCTGAAAGGTGAGTGGCTCTAATAGGATTTGGACGCATTTGCAAGTGTGATCATACAGATGTTATGACAGGGAGTGACACATGGGTCATTTGCATCTAAGGCTGGAGAACATGCCCCCAACCGAGTCCATCCTTTTGTCTAGGTATGTGAGAGCCAAGAGCAGGCAGACATTGAAGGAAATGGAGAAGATATGGCAGATATCAAGGGATTTCACTCTCATGCTTCCAAAACATTGTCTCCACATTTCCTCCAAGGCTGCGATATACAGTCCAACATCCATCCTGCCACCTAGGTAACAGCAGTGGCATCTCACCCAACTCCTCCCAGCACCTTGGCTAGGTTTGGTGGTTGGTTTGGCTGGAGACTGGAGGAAAAAAATAGTGATGATGGAGGGCAGGATCGTCAGCCAGACAGACTTTCCCTTATGACAAAGCAACATTTGCAGGGGTGGAAGTATGGCTGATGCACCTGAAAAGCCAAATATGAGCAGTCTGTCATGGTATAAACTCAAAGGCAGTTAACAGGCCAGATTCATCACTGCTGTGTTGTCACAGGAAGGTTATGGAATCTATAAGATCTCCATTATATAAAGACACAGCATAGTTCCTCTCCTGGTCCCGCTGTGCATGTTCACAGCTGCTGGGAAATCTTACCCATGTGAGCAGAGTACTGTGTAGGCACAACCTTCTTTCAGTATTGGACAGACCAGGAAAATTTTTGCCTCCTTATGCTCCCACAGTACTTTTTCCAACACCTACTGTGAAAAAAAAAATAAATCAAAAATCTGGATCTCTTTTTGTGAAGTGGTGGAAATGCACTTAGAATAACTGTAAAGTAAAAGCTATTATTACCTAGAAACTTCTCCAGAATTCCCCAGGGCACAAACTCAGGAGCAGAATTAAGGTATAGGACACACTCCTATCTAATACCTTAGCTCTAGCCCACTTTCCCTCTCCTCTTGTCTCTCAGTTAATGCACACCTGAGTAATTGCTGATGTTCTGAGCAACCTGCAAGTTATGCCTCTAGCTGCAGTTTGTGATTTGCAAAACAGCATGTGTACAAGTAAAGATACCCGGGAAGAAGCAATTTGCAAATTATTTTGCATGATTAATTATAAAAATGAATATAAAAATGTAGGTTAGATGGGCCCTCTGGAGGTCTCTTGTTCAATCCCCTTCTCAACACATGGCTAAACTTGAATTTAGACCTGACTGCAAACTAGGCTTTGTCTAGAGTGTTGAAACTCTCCAAGGATGGAGAGGGTTTTTGGTCACAGCCTCTCAGGGTCTTTTTCCAGTGCTTGACACTTCCAGGATGAAGAAATTTTCCCTTATGTCCCACCAGCATTTCTCGCGGTGCAAATGTTCCCATGTTTCTCTGTGCACCTGAGCTGGCTTTTTTCTTCTGTGCAGGTCTCTTTCGTAGTGGCACAGGCAGTTAAATTCCCACCAAGCTCCTCTTCTCCACATGCAGCAAACCTGCATCCTTCCAGTTCTGCTCAGTGTTGGGGTTTTAGGAGTTCCCTTTTGTTTTTCTTTTTTCTCTTGAAGAATTTTCCCCATACTTTGTTGCTAAGGAACAAATTACTGGGTGCTTAAGAGAGACAAAAGACCTGGCTGTCCTCTTTTTGCCTGGGGTTTTCTCATGTAGGGCAGGATGCCTCGAGATTTGAACTGGCAAAAAGGGGCTGGTGGTTCTGGCTGGCAAAAAAGCCCAGTGGTTCTCCTAGCATTCAAAGGAAAGAGAAGCTGCTCTCTTGGTGGAGGGAATTCGTCACCATTGCCGTCTCCTGCCTTCTGCTGCCTTCTGCTGCCTTCCTTCTACTGTGAGTGGAGTTTGCTTGCTGGAGCAGCCGTTGCACTGGGACCCTATTTTAACACCCTACCTCACTAAAAAGGGACTTTTCTTACCATCTGCCCAGGTGCCTCAGGAACCTCAGGACTCCAAGCCCGCCTCTCCCTGCCCCACGGAAAGCTGGGCTGAGGCTGCCCTGTCCCCGCCATGCTGCTGCTGTGAGCCTTTGCTGCACTGTAGCGCTGCACCCCCTGCCTGCCAAGATGTCCCAGGGTCCTGCTGCAGCTCCGGAGTTGCTGTTCCCGAGGGTCCTGCGGGGCCCCGGGCCCGGCTGCCCCAGGGCTTTGTGCAGCAGCTTCTCCTCCGCCATCACCGCCTGGTGCCGAGCTCGCTCCCAGCGCCCCCTGCAGCCGCGGGGGAACATCGCACCCGCCCCACTCACCGGGAGCCGCCAGCGCCCCTGCCGGCCGTGAGCGGCACAGCAGCGCAGGGGACAGGGCCTGAGAGCCCAGAGAGGCTGCACTGGGCTCTGCTCTGGCTGTGATCGCTGCCACAGCTACTGCTCTTTGTTTGCCTTCTTATATATATTAGCAAAGAACTGTTATCCCTATTCCTCATATCTTTGCCTGAAAGCCCCTTAATTCCAAAATTATAATAATTCTGAAGGAAGGGAGTTGCATCTTCCATTCCAAGGGAGGCTCCTGCCTTCCTTAGCAGACACCTGTCTTTCAAACCAAGACACTCAGACATCACATCCTTCAGCCACCTCTGTGACCCTCAGCGGGACCCACTTCAGTTTGCAGACCCCTTTCTTCTTTGGTAGAAGAACCAAAATGGGGGAGAGGATCCTATTTGTTCTTCCCAGCTTCCTGTTGCATGAGTATACTCCATCCCAGCATCTCCATTTGCCCAAAACCTCATGAATTTTCTGCCAGCCTCCTGAGCATATCAGTGTTCCTCTGAACAGCAGCTCTGACCTACAATGTATTTACCACTTCCATCAATTTGGTGTCACCCTCATACTTTCTATGGTTGCATTCTCTCCACTCATTTAGATCACAGCAACACAGGGTATCTTCATTTTATCCTCCTAAGAAGAAAAATGAGACCTTTCCAAATAAATAGGCCTGTGATTTTGAGCAAGCACAGTGCTGGTTAGTGCATTGCCCCGCCACGCCTTTGGTGAACAGGGATGGGATGGTTTCAGTAAGCAGTGGGACCAGCCTGCCCTCCACAAGCACAAATCATAGGATGAAACTTCTCACCAATTGGGAAGTCCACAAGTCCTTAAAAGGCTGCAAAGCAAATAAATACCCACTCGGGGTACAATATGGGGCATAGTTTGGAGGGTGGGATGCTGAGGGTAAGCATTTATTAGGCGAGCAGAAGCAGAGGGAAGGTTGCTGGCTTATCTTTCAGACCATGGTGACCTCAGCAAGAGACCTGGTTTATGCACTTCTTGCCCCATATGGTAGTGGGTCACTGAACAGACTACCCAGAGAATGGTCACAGCCCAAGGCTGCCAGAGCTCCAGAAGCATGCTCTTTACAATGCTCTGAGGCACAGGATGGTATTGTTGGGATGTCCTGTGCAAGGCCAGGGGTTGGACTGATTGATCCTTGTGGGTGCCTTCCAGCACAGGATCTTCCATGATTTTTTTTTCTTGACAGGTTACAGCTTGGCTTTACCTCTGAGGAACTGAGGTTGTGCAGAGTCCAAGAAACTGCTGGGCTGCAGCTCCTTTGATATCTATAGGAAAAAAACAGTTCAAGATGTGCAGCACAGATTTTTCTGTCCTCTCATGGAGGAAAAACAAAGGGGGTCTTCAAGGGAAACAGGACCTGGGAACCAGAGACAGTCACAGCAAGGAGGAGAACACAGCTGCAAGGTGCAAAGAAGGTGCAAAGACTAAACACCTCGCTTCTCTTTGGGTTCCCTTAGCTCTTTCCATGGTGCAGAGGTCTTCAGGCCACCAGCATGTCACATTATCCCAACAGCAACACCTCAGTGAGACCTGTCACAGTTCTGCCTTCTCCAATACCTGGCAATGTTACCAAAACATGTGTCATTGCCTTTGGAATGCTCCCACGACTCCCTGCCTAGATGCCAGTACCCCCAGGCAGGAGCAGCAGCCCCTAGCCTCTGCATGTGAGCACAGGCACTGGGGTGCTGGCAGCAGGGTGAGCAGGCTGCAGGCAGTGGGGTGAGCAGGGCGCAGGCAGCACCAAGCCAGTGGCAGGGGCCCATAGCGAGGCAGCCCACAGCTGAGAGCTGTCAGACAGCTGCCTGCCAGGGTGGGCTGGCTAGCCACTCTGGCAGGGACATCAAGGGTGGAGGGTGGGAGGAGGACAATACTCTTTTTTGGACTGAGCAGGAAGGATCTTTTGGAAGAGAGTGTCTGAGAAGAGAACGACAGAGCTTGCTGAAGGAAGAGGGGAGTTTGCAAGGAGGAAGAACCTGTGTCATGCAGCAGAGGATGTATTACAATGTGGGGGGAATCTGGGCTCTTCCCCACCAGACTGGCAACCACAGGACACTTCCCACACATGTTCAGGACAGGACAACATGAGGCACTGAAACTCTTTCATGCCATACCAGGCTGTTGTTGTGCGGGGTGGGGAAACCCCAAAGAGGCTGGGGCTGGCCAGGGCTAAGGCTCCACAAATAACCTCAGAAACCAAGGAGGCAGCCAAATCGTGTACTGTAATCACAGATAAACACATAATCTACTCAGGTTACACTGGGGGGAAACCACAAACCACAAGCAGACAGGACAAGAGAGGAACAACAAGCAAAAGGGAGAAAGGAAAATCCACCAGGAGAGACAAAAGCAAGTCAGTAAATCACAAAAGCTGCTGCTCTTCTCCTGACCCTCTCCTTGTCTTCCCTGCCTAGGAAACTCCTCCTTGTAAATTTTGCAAGGAGGAGCTCAGAAACTGGTAGTATGAAGCTCAGGCAGAAGCTACACCAAGAATCTGCCTCTGACAGACATCTCTGCTGAGGTGGATGGAGAAGTGCATAGAAATTTACTGCTGGGCACCCAGGGCAACAGAGGTGGTGGCCAAGCTCTGCACTCCAGCAATAGGCTCTGCAGCTCACTCCAGTTCCAAAAAAACAAGGGTCTTGGAAATACTGTGGAAATAGCCATACTGGTGGAGAGGATCAGTTCCCCCTGCAAATCACAGTTCACACAGTAAGGAGCCAAAAGGATGCCATGAGCCAGACTGAGTAGAGACCACCATTCTCATCCAGGGAAAACTTTTCAGAGTGCAATGGAATGAAGATGTGCAGATGGTCTGGAGTAAAAAAACTGCAGGCATTTCCTCCTTTCCTGCCAGCACCTCCTGCTCAGCCCTGTGCTGGTCTGCAGGAGCCGATTCACAGATGAGTGCAGGCACAGGAATGCAGTGGGAGTAGAAACTTCTTTGAAGATTCCAGCCACAGCATGGCCAATGGGAATGCATAGCTGGAGAGGCTGAGCTGGGAGATAGCTACTGCTATGAGATCTGCCATGAAATCAGTTCCTGGGAACGTTCTGCCAACCAGCCGTGGCTTTCCTGGCAGGGGTAAACATCCACCAAAACAAAAGAAGATTTTGCTTTTCTTTTGGAGACATGGAAGTAAATGCAATACAAGTAGTATTTTCACACATCGCGCTTCTGCCCCAGCCCTCCGTGGCTTGGGTGAGCTTCAGCAGGTCCTTGTAGGGTGGATGTTGGGTGTTGCTTCCTGGAGAAGTCATTCCCAAAAGAAAGAATCTCTGGCATTAAACACGCCACTTCTCTTTGGGTTCCATTAGTTCTTTCCATGGTGCAGAGGTCTTCAGACTGCCAGCACATTGCATTATCCCAACAGCAACACCTCAGTGAGACCTGTCACAGTTCTGCCTTCTCCAATACCTGGCAATGTTACTGAAACACAGACAAACTGGAGAGTTAAGCTTAGCTTTTTAGGGACCCACCTGAGACAAAAAGGTGATAAGTAAAAACTTGTGACATTGCTGACTCTTTTGGCACTTGAGAGCCAAGTTATCTGTCTAGGTATAACCCATTCAGCTGTAGCCCAGACACCAGAGCAGGGGGCTCAATACTGACAATAAAACATCCTCTCACCCTGGAAAGCCAGGCAGGGTCTGGTCCTACCATTGGATGCATAGTCCTATCCCTCTACATGTCACTGTGGGATCCTCTAATCATAGAATGATAGAATATCCTGACTTGGAAGGGGCACATAAGAATCACTGAGTCCAACTCCTGGCCCTGCACAGGACAACCCCAAGAATCCCATCACGTGCCCAACAGCAATGTCCAAATGGTCCTTGAGCTCTGTCAGGCTGAACTCTGGACTGCCCTTCCATTCAAATGCTCTGTCCCAGGTGCACCAGAGGAAGTCAGAACATTCTCCATCTCGGGAAAATGGGTGGCCTGCATGGGAAAAAGTCATGCTCTTCTGAGACCCATCTCTCAGCAAAGCTGCTTAGACCCAGTTCCTCTGCTGTGCTAACAGGTATACAAAAAAACCACCAGAATATACAAAGTATTCCTGAGCCACCAGCCAAACATCCTTCCTGTTAAATGCATGACCTCTCTGCATTACCAGCTTTCTGTAGAGACCACACATAATGCCCGTGGATAAATCTCCCCTCTCCGGTTTCTGTTTCCATGAGGCCAAACTGCTGGCTCACACCTTCCTCTGCTCTTCACAGGGCACCATGCCCTGAGCGAAAAAAAACACCTGCTGCTTTGCTTCCCTCACAAGACAACCACAAGGCCCACAGCCCCAACCCCGTCATGTGCCCCTGCAGCCTGGGCAGTGCTTAGGAAGCTCCAGCATCCACGCTGAAGGATACTGTAAGCAGCAGGATGGGGAGGACACTTGTGAAAGCAGAAGCAGTTACTTTTTACCTGTCTATGGAAAGACAGGGCTTTGGGCTTTCCCAAAGCTCACTTATGGACATGTTGGTCTTTCCCCAACATGTCCATAAGTGCAGACTTCTTGCCCTTTTCCTGAAGGCTTCCTTGACCTCCAGCCCACATGCAGCCATCCATGGGACAGGAGATCAGAGCATGCAGCCACAATCACCCCAGGTGGGTCTGAACCCTGTGGAAAATGGGAAATTCATAAGGAAAGAGAATGTGGAAAGATGTCAGATACTGGGGGGTGAGTGGGTGTACCTGATCAGAAAACTGGGGATATGGGGAGAGTTCTGTGGGTGCACTGAGACCTGAGAACTGAAAGGTTCAGACAGTCAGAGGGAGCATGGAAGGCCCCAGCTGGAGCTTGCTGATGGCCTGTGCAAACCAATGGGAGCTGTTGGCAGAGAGAGGTGGGAGGGGTCCTACCAGGATCTGTGGCTGGAAGAAGGGCTGCCATGTCCCTAGTTCACAGGAGGGCAGGCGGCTTGCAATCACACAGACAGCAGTACAGGATTGTACGGAAATATCTCCTGAACAAGGGGTGCGAGACCAGGGAGAGTCCAACTTCCTGTATGCATCACATGCCTTAGCCAAGCTGACCAGAAATAGATGAGACACACCTTCAAATAACCAGGTTGAGTGTCTTCAAAGCCTAAATCCTGAGCAGAGGGGCTGTAAAGACCATGAGTCAGCTCTGTATTAATAGCAAGTCAGAAGTCAGGAAGGTGTCAGGGGCTAACAAGGGCGCGACAGACACCATTCTCCCCTGGCCTGAGAAGTTATATTGCTCCAAGGAGTGAATATTTCCCATGCTCCAGCATTTCCTACCTCCTTCCTTCCTGAGGGGGATCTTGCTCTCCCCAGCAACTCCTATCTACTGCACCAGATGGATGCGACTTCTCACAGGGAGGGACCCAAGGCCACTGGCAGCATCCCAGGAAGTGGAACAGTTTGGGGGAGGTTGAGGAGCTTGCTCCCAAAACAAACTGTGAGGCAGAGGAGCTTCCTAAATGCATACCCCCCATGCCATCCCATCCCATCCCATCCCATCCCATCCCATCCCATCCCATCCAATCCATCTAGTAGATCCCACAGAGCTTTTTGGCATGCTGTCCTGGAGGGCTGGGAAAGTCTTGGCTCACACATGCTGCCCGGAGTAGACTCCCAGCTCACTTCCACCTGTTTCTGATAAGCTCACTAATCCGTCCCCATAATGATTCTTTATTAATGGATGCTGCTGTCTTCATTACATGCCTTAATTAGTGTTTTGTGAGCAAATTCAAGAGGATAAGAAGCGAGTCACATTTTCCAGTGGGGGCTTTGCGCACAGCTACCAAAATAACTTTGTCTGTGAAGCTGGAGTTCCTGTTTCACCCTGCCCATGAGCTGTTGTCGCGAAAGCTGTTTCTGCCTAATCCAGCAAGCAGGCCGGGCAAGCTGAGCGGCTGCTACTGCCCAGCCTCCCCGCCCTTCCTCTCTGGCTGGGCTCGCTGAGCTCCCACAAGCCAAGATGAATTTCAGTCATGCACAGACTTGAAGAGAGATTTGTCACTGGGAATCAAGAAATCATAGAAAAGCCTGGACCACTACTGCTATGTTCACTGGACTACTCTCCCCCCACCATGCCATCTGCCTGGAGATGGGGCTGAGGGCAGCTGGGGTTGCTCTGATCACTGCTGACCAATGCTGATCCAGCTGGTCACTGAGGCTTAAAGTTTGAGGAAGTTTCCTAAGATATCCCCAGCATCCTTGGAGAAATGGCAAAATGTGGACCCTGTAAAGGGGATTTCTCAGCTTTTCTGCTCTGATTGTGGAATTTTACCACAGCCAGAGCAGAAGCTGTGAGAGTTGAAGCAATATACCTTCTCATGGCCACAGCATGGGAAGCTGGAGAAAGTTGTGGTAAACAATTTGAGGTGTTTTGGGAACCCTCTATCTCACTGAGGTGTTGTCAGTCTTGTTGTTCTAACAAGTTTTCTCTGTAACTGACCAATGGTGTGAGAGAGGTGTTCATGTTGGGACCAATGCCTGTGTCCCGGGTGTTATGCCTTCTAGCGATCTGGGTTATAAAAATGAAGGATTTCTGTTAATAAATGGCTTTTCTGGGCTTCTCATCAAGAAAGTCCGTGTCGTGTTTTTGTCGTCCTTTGGACTAAACAGCGACAGCAAAATCCCTCCAGAGTCCCTGCTTTCTCCTGGACCAGAAGTGGGAATGGTCTGGGATGGCTCCAGCACAAGAGGATCCATGGAGCCCAGCAGAGCAGCACTGGCCATCACCAGCATTTCTGGGCAGAGAGGGACTGGCAGGAGCCAGTGCCATGCAGGCAGTACTACCAGGATGGGATCTGAAGCAGCCAGCCCTCAACTCCACCCAAGAGGGAAAAAGCCAGAGCAGTTGGCTAACACATGCTGCCCAGAGTAGCACCACTCCAGGTGTCCTCCCCTGGCACAGGCTGTTCCATACCCAGCATCCTAGTGAAGCCAGCATAGTCCCTGTCCCCCTTGGTCCCTTTAGGACCAGCCCTTGCTCCTCACACATCTGAGACCACAAGGAGGGACACAGCGGAGGTGCCTCCATCATCCTGACCTGTGTCCTGGGGCTGGCCACCATCGCACCAGCATAGCAGAGGAAGTCTGGAGACCCACACCTTCACATAGCCCTGACCCAGATCTACAAACCCTCTTTACCTGGATTCAATGGGTGCATGGATGCCAGGCCATAGTGCCAAAAATTTCCTGAATCTAATTTCATCTTTAAAAAAACCCTGTAATTTTGGCTTGCCATTTGGGCTTGAGCTGTTTGTAGTAACAGCTTGAGGCTCCCCCTGGCTTGTGCCTGATCCAAGGTTCCTTATGCCAGAAAAAAGGAGAGGATTGTGCTCCTGGGGAAGCTCTCTCCCATGAAGCAAGCAGGGATGCCGGTGCATACCAGCCCTGGCTGCATCACAGGTGGGATCCGGGTGCCTCAGTGGTTCCCCGTGCATTAACCCCTTGACATCCCTGCCGACACATTTCAGTTCCCATTAGGGCTTTTCCCACTTTCCTCAAGAGTGAAATGAACCAAAACTTCCCCCTTCGTCATGGCTCTGAGGAGAATTTAATTCCAAGGTTCAAAGCTTCTCCAACCCTTCCCAGATAAAAGGGTGATCAGCGAAAGGGGATGAGCTGGTTAATAAAAGCCAAAGAAGAAAGCAGGACTGAAGGGCTGTGCCTATAGAGCAAAACCCAGCAGGAGAGAAGCAGCTTTTCTCTGGGCAAACCTTTCCCCAGTTAATAATTACAAGCCAGGCCTGCCAGTTCCAACCCACTGCTCCACAAGAAAAGGCAATTAATTTAAGACTAATAGGATTTTAAATTCAAAACAATTCCAAGCGGGTTTGTGTGGCAGGCTGTGAATGTGCTGGAGAGCCAGCCAGCAGCAGGCGGGATGGGGGCTGGATTTGGCAGAGCAGATGGAGGAATTAAGGGCCAGGAGATGAAATCTCATGTCCTGCAGCCACTGGGACAGCAGGTCCCCATTCAGAGGGCAGCCCGATGGGGGTTCTCCTCAATGGGAGGATGGTGAGGAGTTGTCTCATTGAGTCCATGCTAGTGGCAGCGACCAGACACAAAGAGAAGCCACCAACCCATGCTGAGCCCAGACCACCTCTGGCACTGGAAACAAGGGACTCCAGAATCCGTCCCCATCAGAGACAGGTGTACATCAGCCCAGGGACAATGACCATCCCTTGTCTCCTCCTAGCAGGTCCTCCATGAGATGTAAGCATGCCCCAGTCATCCTTATTCTGACCTGGCATGGACTGAGTGTCCTAGGGAAGTCAAAGCAGACCTTGGGCTCTTCCTGCCACTCAATCTACAATGGCAGACATGCTGTCAGCCCCTGCAGGCACCTCATGGCTGGGTTTCCACCTCCCACCCCAGATGGGCAGTTATAAAATCTCCTCCCAGTCTCTTAGGGACTGTCCAGCAGCACCCAGCCAGACTGAGCTCAGAAAAAGGGAGCGATGCCAGCCTATGTCTGAGGAGAATGCTAGGAGGGCAGGAACAGGGGATCATCTGTTATGGGAGTTGCATGGTGATGGTGGGGAAGAGATGAGCCCCTGCCCTGATCTCCTCCTTGACAGCCAGAGCCCTGCCAAGTCACCAGCATGTGTTGGGAGATACTGGAGCTGAAATCCATGTGGAGCCACACAACACCAGAAGTTTGTACAGAAATAAGACAGCAAAGTGCAATGCTATGGACTGTGCTGACAGGGATCTGCAGCTGCACTGGCCAGAGCCATGAATGGGGCTTGACTCAACAGATACTCCCTCTTCACACTATAAGCCTGAAAGGTCTGGGATTTACCATTTTTGCAATGAAAGACCTCTCTGACTGAAACAGCCTCTCCTGAAGTATTTTAGCATGAACACATCACTTTACTCCAGAGCAGCTGGAGGTGTGGGCTCAGCCTCATAAGGGGCTTAAATATTGCAGCATGTCCAAATACCCTCATGAGTCTGGGTTTTGGCATCTGGTGCCACTACAGCAATTCCCTGCTGTGTCTGTAGGGACTCTGGGGACACAAGGATCATCCTGAGAATCTTTGGTGCCATCAGCCCTCATGGAAGTATCTGTCATTCACAGTGCACTTTCAAGGCAGAAAAAGGGAGACTACATTCAGGAATACACACCTGTCCCACAGGTGTTTGAAGAATATTTTAAGAAAGTCCCCATGCAAAAGAATTGGTATTAAGTCCTTGAAAGATCCCAGGGAGCTCAGCCTGGTCAATAAGGAGTGTTGGTGTCTGTGCAGTGTCCTTAATCAACCTCCATGCCCCTGGGCAATGAAGAACCACAGCACTGAACTGCATCAGGCCTGTCCCCTGACAGGTCCCCAAGGGAGCACTGTCCAGACTGGGGGCTGAGGTCACGTCTCGCACACTATATCTGTCTCCAAGACAAGAGAGATACCAGGCATTAAAAATGTTCAAGAGGAGGATGCAGAAGAGCTTCCCAACACCAAAATGTTCCTTCTTCAAATTTTCCACAGTCATAGGCACCAAGCCTGTTCCTAACCTGGGTCACACAGTACATTTCTCCTGGCCTTATTTTGAGAGATTATTTTTACCCAATATCCCACTTGCTCTAGGAAAAGAAACCCCAAACACCAGCCTGGGGACAACTCCAGCCTCAGCTATGAGAGTTGGCAGGGTTGCAAAGCATTCAATGGCGAGTCTTTCATTGTGGGAAGCACTGAGTGACCTTTGTGTGCTGGGTGGAGTTTCTCCAGTAAACAGGAGGGATTTATGGACCCAGCGACCGGCTGGGGGAAAGTTCCCATGAAATGTCTTTGTCACTAGCGACAGGAAGGACATGACCTATGGCACTAACCTGACAGGCAAGGGTCTGCATGACGAAGGGGCTGGTCCTGCAGGATGATCCCACATGAATGAGATGAAAAACCAGGGATGCTCACCCAGTTGCTACCATTAAATGAGTTCTAGCTAGACACATTTAGCAGTGAGATAGAGGAGTGGAGAAGATTGAGACCCCAAACACACAACTGTGACAATGGAGGAAGATGAAAGTAGGCTGGTTTGATCCCACTACAAAAAGTTGCTTTTCCTTGCAAAGTTGATGAAGAAAGCTGTTCAGATAATAGGTGGAAGTAGGTCAGCAGACAAGAAGGAAGATTCTGAGGGTATGAGGAATTGTCAAGGCTCCCCAAATCTTGCTGCATCCTCTCATGTGAAAACACCAGTGGGAGGAGGAAAATGCAGTGGCTTTTAAGATGGCCAGAAAGTCACAGAGAAAAGCCCATAAGGTTCTAGTAGAGGATGGAAAATAGTCTTTGTTGCAGGTATGATTAGGAGGGAGTGAAGCATCATTCTACTAATCCAGCACCAATAACTAGACAAGGGACTTCTGGTCTGGTTGAATGTTGATTCAGGGACAACAAACTGAGGCAAGTGAAGTTTTGTCCCATCTGGACATCATGATAAGAGAGACAGCACCCAAAGCCAAACAGTCACAGTGGGCAGAAGGTGGAGATCCTGTACATCTGGGACTGGGCATGAAGAAAGTTTGGAGAAAACACAGATGCAATGTTTATTGGAACCAGAGAAGGACCTCACAGCCCAGGTGCAGAGACAGGCCAGAGTGTTATTAGAAAGCATCATCCAGCAGAGAACAGCAGGAGCTCTTTCGAGCTGTGGCTTATGCCACTGTGGGGAAAACTAAAAGCTAGCAAGAAAAGCAGAAAGAAAACATATGGTGATTCCAAGAGCCAAAGAAGCAAGAGTCTCATGGTGGGAGAAGGAGAACCCTGTCAGGACGTGACACAGAGCTCTGCTGCTGTCTGAGGGTCAGCCAAGCAGAGAAGCCCATTCTCCTGGGTCAATAACCACGATTGCATTTGGGATGCTCAGATGACCAGTGACAAATGCTGGCTACCAGCCATTCAAATAAACAGTAGGCAGCCAGTTGGCCAGTGGCCATTGAAATAACCAGCCCCAAGCTAAAAAAATACAGTAAGCTAGTAAATTTAGTAACCTAAAGAGAAACATTCCACCACCAACCAACATGCAAATAAGGCAGAAGGGGATATAGAGCTGACACAGTCCCCTGTTCAGCTTTTGATATTCAGTGGCCCTTATCCAACTGGCTGCCAGTTGGTTATTTGCATTAGAACAGGAAACAAATTTTTCTCCTATTTATACTGCTTACCTCAGGAATAAACTAATTACTGTTATAAAACCCCATTCCCACAGTGTCCAGCACACATCTGTAACCTCTGGAAGGGACAAATGCGCATAACTTGCCAGCTGGACTGTTCCATCAAAATGGCCAAAATCCCAACTTGCTTTTTCATTGGCTCTCCTGACTGGATGATGAAGAAAAGCCTTCCCTGCAAATACCCCTGCTGCATTAGCTGTTTACCTTGCTCATAAACAGATTACTGCTACAAAATGCTCTTCCAAAGCTGTTCAGCACACAGCAAGACAGCCTCAGGACAGGGAAGAGGAGCAGGGAGAAATCTGCTGGTGTTTCAGTTCCTGTGGCCAGCTGGCTGTTCCAAGGCAGTGGAGCAGCTGGAATGGAGGTGGTCCAGCCATGCTGAGATCCACACATACCACTAGATGGAGTTTGACAGTGAGATAGCCCCACACCCCTGAGGGGCTGCTGGGATGCTCTCCACTGGAGATGGTCTCTGACTATGATGGCAGAAGGGCATTTCTAAGGTCTGGCACTGGCAAAGGACTACAAGTCCCACCACAGTGGAAGCCATCCCATCCTCATGAACATATGCAATTGTCACACAATGTGCTCTTGGCAGATGGACCCTGCAGTGCCCAACACATTTCCTAGCATGGAAATACCACCCAGTACCTTCCCACCAGCTCACACACAAAAGGAAGCCCCTACATCAACTACTGCCCCGTGTGAATGAAGGGCCACAACAACCATGGCCATAACCAGAACCCCCTGCCGGGATGGACCAAGCAATGCCCAACAGTGCAGGAAGAAACCAGGCATCCAAGGACACTGCAGTCTGGCCAACTCTCAGTGCTCATTTTGGAAGACTTGCCATTGCCAAAGCTCCTGGAATCAGGGGATTACCAAAGGAAGATTGAATTCTTCCCCTGCATCAAATCCACAGACTTTTTTACAGAATGCTGCTGGCAGATGGCATCTACGGAGCATGTAGAGTGTTTCTTTGCTTTCATCTAATTTTTACAGCCAGACTTGCTAGGTCCTGACCCATGAACACATTGCAATCACATGCTAGAGCCACTTTACTCACTGCAAACTCCCTGCTGCCTTTGGCTCCCTCCTCTCTCTTGGCAGAGAGAAGATGTGCTATGGTTCTCCCTTGCCAGAGCACCACTCACCTGAGCCAACAGACCCTCAGATCTCTGTGTGGTGCCATGCCATGGCATTCCCTCTGCAGAGCTTTGCAGAGCTCCACATGGATTTGGAGGCTGAGAAGAAATGATGGGTGATACTCCGTCCCCTGGCCAAGTTGCCTACAGGATCTGGCACATGTGGGCACCAGATGCAGCCTGAAGAGCTGCTCTACAGGGCTGGAAACAGGTGTAATGAAGTGCAAGTGGCAGGGAGGCAAGTCCACAAGGAATCCTGAACTCTGTCTTACTTGGGATATATCTCATCTGACATTCTCCATGCAAGCTTGTGAAGGCAGGCTACAGGAACAGACTAGCAGAGATTAGGCAAGAAGATTAAGAGGAAGGAGAATGGGGGGACAAGGAACACAGTGCTAGCTAGATCCTGTACCCACAGGCTTGTCTGCTGGGATGTGAATGGAGCAGCAAAGGTAGTCCTCCTCCAGGCTCACCTGGTTACTGAGAGCTGGTGATTTCCTCCACTTTAGCATTTAAGTACTTTGGCACTCTTTGCAGACTAGGTGTGGCCAGGCAGAAGTGCACATTCATCTTCAAATACGGCAACACAGATGGGGACAAGTATGATTTTATCCAAAGTGTACACGGCTGCAAAGGGCACAATGGGACTTTTATTTTCTTTTTGTAAGGGTAGAATAGTCCCTTCACACATTTAGAAAACAGGTTTCTATTTATATGTCTGGAGATGCCAGGAGCCACACTGTTGCAGAACAGCCTTTTGATATCAGAGATAACACTTTCTGAAAACTTTCAACTTCTCTTTCTACTTCCAGGTGTGGGCTGCTTTCCATCCCCACTCTCCTCTGGCATGTTTGTCTGTCTGTCTGTCTGCCTACATTTATCCTCCTGCTCCTATGGCCCACAGCATCAGCAGACAGAGAATCAGAAAGACTTGTCCAGTTTGGATGAAATACCAGTTATGACCCACACCAATGAACCTGGTCTAGATAAATACCCCCTAGCACTCTGTGACTCTGTCATAACTATCCACAGTCAGCCCAGCAAGGTGCCCTGGCAGTGGTACTCATGGTGGATATCAGATCCAGAAGGTTTGGGCAACATGCTCCTGAATAAACTCCTGTAGAGGCTTCACTTCAGGTGTTTCAGGACCAGAGAGGGTCTTGGTAAGCAGCTCTAAGTGTTAAGGGCCTGGGTGAGAAGATGCTACGTGGCTACAGTTCATCACCCAGTCCCTGCTGGAGATCCCATGAAGGTTGCTGGCTGACACAGTTGGGCCATGATGCATGTTCATCCACCAGGCATCCAGACAGATGAAATGAGCTATAAGGAGACCCAGACAGATAAATCCAGCCCAAATGGCTTGCTGAGCTGACCAGCAGGCCCTGGCAGAAAGCAAGGCTGATAGCAGCTGAAGGGTCTATCCTGGTCTTCCTTGGACCTTTTGGAATTCCAGAAGCTGGGATAGGAGAGGAGAGCTCACAGCTGCAGAGCAGGATTGTCCCTTGCAGTTGGGCAGAGTGCAAGGAAGGGCAATGGCAGCCTGAGTGATGGAGTAAGAGCAAGAGCAACCTGTGCTGGACAAAGGAGGCAGGAGAACATCGACATGTGGAATGGAGCCAGCTGAAGATGGACTGTGGGAAAAAATGGAGATTTGTCATTGCGGGTGTAGGCAAGGCAGGTGGGATGGGTGCACACCTGGCCCTTCAGGAGGAAAGCAGTAGATGAAGATGGAGTCAGGATGGGTGATGAATCAATGATCTTCATGGGTTCATTTCCCAGTGAGGTGCTTCCCTACTATCCCTCCTATCTCGTGTCCACCATAATGTAGTTTCTGGTCATGAGCAAGGCTGGATAAGAAGGGCAACTTCCATGACGCAGAGGGCTGGAGGATCTCTGTCAGGCATGCACCAGCACAGGAGGTTCCCTGAGCTGGCAGCAGCTTGGAAGCTCTGTGCTGCAAGATCTGAGCTATTTCTGAGATGGGAAGCCCAACCCAAAAGAAGCCAAACCCCTCTCACCACCTGCAAATCCCAAATCCAGACAACTTTCCTGGAGTCTGAGCAGAGACAGCATCTCCCCAGGGGCTGAAGTCTACCCCAGATGGAGAAAGAACCTTTGAAGCTGGGTGAAAGTTAGTGGTGTCCTCCAGGGATTTTTCTACTGGGCTTCCCACATCCAGAATAACAGCCAGCTTCTTCATGCAACATCTCTTCACAATGATGCTCCCCTGAGAGAGCCCTGAGCATCCCCCAGGATTATTCATGAGAGTCAGATGGACTCAGACTCCGAGCTCAGATAATCCTAAACAAAAAGATACAAAGCTGGAAAATGGGGAGGGGAGTTTGCTTTCAGAAGATATCCCTTGTCAGTAGGCCCATGGACAAGCTACACAATGGCCTTTCCTCTCTCCTGCACATGAAGAGGTGCACAAGAGCCTCAGCACACTGAAGAGAAAACAATGACTACAGATCTACCAAAAGACATTTTTGCAAGGGTCCTCGTGCAGCATTTTGGCAGAGGAAGAACACCCAACAAGAGGGAAATGAATAGAGGAACTGGTGTGACCAGGACAGGAGGTGTTCAGAGGGACAGCTCAGTCTCAAGGACATCTGATGGCTCTGAAACCAGCCCTGAATAAAGCAAAATGGAAACAGGCCTCCTCTGCATGTATGGAAACATACCTGGTGAACAGGGCTGGGGAGTCCACATGAGACCATCCCTACTTTTGTGTTCCACAGCCATTACCGTGGCCATGGAGATGGTGTGCAGTGTGTGACCTGGTCACTTTCCACTCATGATCTCAGCCTTGTGTCATACCTCCCCATCCACACACTGGTGCAAGGATGCTGCCTCACAAGTGTGTGACCTTCCCTTCAGGCTCACCCTACCACAGCAGCAACACCAGCACTAGTCCTTTGTCATCAACTCTACTTTGTTGGCCAAGCATCCAATGTCTCCTCACACGTATCCGGAGGCAAGTCACCACCATGTGGAACAGGCAGAGCCCAGGATAGAGAGGCACTCAGAGCAGATTAGATTTGAAATTGGGTTAATTGCGCCTTTCCATCATTTATTTAGCTTGGGATAGGTCCAAAACATATGAATGAAATCCCCCCCACGCATGCTACGCTGCTGACAAGCGGATATTGCATCTGGTTTGAATATGGCAAGTGACTGCAGAGGCAGAGACAGTGTGGAGCTGCTTGAAATACAACACACACCTCCTCACGCTCCCAGCCCCCCTGAACCATGTGCCCTGAAGTTACATCATGCTGAAAGACCCCACCCTGCGTCCCCAAACTTTCTCCACCATATTCACATGCCATCATCTCAGGCCACTGCCAACCTGACCCATGTCCCTGACACTGCTGAGGGGTTCATAACCCTGGCCAAAAGCCAGAAGCAGGAGATGGAGGAGGAGGAGGAGAACCCCTCAGAGCAGTATGGGGTAACATCCATGGGTTGGGCTGTTATGGCCAGGATGGCTGTGGATAACACAGATGAAATGGCGACCTTCCCTGGAATTGGGAAAGGGTGGGAGGGGAGATACAAAGGGAAAAGAAAGCAGAGTGGATGCCAAAGTTTTATTTCTCTAACCCTCCCCAGAGCCCCCTGTCAGACCATGAGCAGTGGCGTGTGATCACTACAGAGGCTACATGAAAGCACTGCAGCCAACTTGTTCCCAGGGTGCTGAGGCTGGCTTAGGGGGAGGTGGAGCCAATGCCAGGAGAATTTCAGCAGAGGAAAGTCACCTTTGGTCTGACATCAATGGGTGCAAGGTGCTGAGGGAAGGCTCTGCAGCAGCACCAAAGAACAGAAGATGCCCTCATTCCCCCTGTATTCTCATGCTGATCTGCAGACGGCACAGGTTAGGGACCTTGTAAGGGGCTCTAGTGAAGCCACTTGCAAGGCTGCAAGAAGACATGGGAGTTTGCAAGAATTGCCTACATATGGTGTTCCCCCACCCCTTTTTTACCTCCTTCCCTGCTAAATCCTGGCCACTCCTATTGGTCTTTGAGGGACCCCGACTCCACCCGCCCCGATCCCCATGCAAGTCCAGACCCTCTGCCTTCCTTACCCTTGCCTCTGGAGATATGCATACCACCATGTGAATAAAGACCTTCCGTATTCTCCATGCAAAGGCCTCCTCTCATCTCCTTTACTGCTGCGTTTGTTGTGAGGAGCAAGATACCAGAGCTAGCCATGAGGCTCCCCGGCCGGTGAGGGCCACATGGTCCATGCCTTCAGAGGGAAGGTTTAGAGCAGGAGAGGCTGACCCAGGCCAGGCAGAAACATTTTTTGGCACTGCTTTGTGGCTTGCCACTCCACCAAAAAGCCGGCAAACCACAATACCTACACAGAGTCCCTTGGTTTATGGTGCTAGGTAGCTGCTGGAGGTGCAAGAAAGGATGCTTGGTGAATGGGAGGAAGGATGTTTGATGAAAGGGCAGCCTGGCAGTGGGAATGCTTCTCTTTCTTGGCTTTTTGGGAAAAAATGGGAAAACCGTGACCTATGTTTAAGTGTCCCACACACATTCTCATTTTAGTCCATCTCTCAGGAAAACATGTCCCCAAGGTGCAGTGGTCACTTTGCTGGTCCCTGTAGCAGCACTGTGCCCAGAGGACCAGGTGGAAGCAGGGTCCAGCCACAGAGATGATGGACATGCACTGGTTTCCCTCCCAAGCACTGCTTCTGGGATGTGCTCCCTGGTCCACCCCTCCCTCAAAGCTTGGCTGCCTCCTCTCAAGTCCTCTCACCAGGAGCACCTACAGAAGAGGGAGATAGAGAAGCCAGAAGCTTCCAGCCCAATAGTGTGTTCTCCCCAGCCACTGCTTGGGGGACAAAGGGATTCCAGCAGTTGCCACTAGCATCCAGTAGTAGGTTTTCTCCAGCTCCCACTATGGCAGAGAGAAATGCCAACATCCAGGCCAGGAGAGCTACGCAGGACCTTTCCTCCTCCTCGTGGAACAGCAGAGCTCTGATTTGCACAGGTGTTGAGCACCGTCCATCCCCAGCAGCCTTCAGGGCTGTCACGATCACTCAGCACCTCCCAGGATCTGGCCTTTTTTCCCCTATTCTTTTATGAAGATGTTATTTTACAGCTTGTTAATTTGTACTTTTTCGAGTTTTTAACAAGGATCAGGGGCCAAGTCCCCAGACAGTCCACTGGCCATGAGAAATCCCATTTGGTATCATATAAATTATTACAGATATTACTAATATTGCGTCTATTGTGTAAATACTGAGTAAATGTTTGAAAAACACAAATAAATATGAGCTGAGCTGATGGCTGGAGCAGCTGCCTATGAGCTATTCTGGGCCCCCAGGGGGAAAGAATACACATTTTAAACTAATGTGTAAATATGTAACCTGCCTCCATCCCCCTCCACCTCATCGTGAGCAGTCCTTGGAAGCAGCCCAGTCCCTCAGCTGCACAGCTATGATTTAACAACAGCTATAAATACATCTCATCCACTGGGCAACTGCACAAACAAAGGCTCACCTGGCAATAAGAGGTCACCAAAAAGTCTCCCACATGAGACCACTGTGCATGAACGAGTGCATGGCGAGGGGAGATGCTCAGTGCTTGTCCTTAAAGCCTCCCCTGGGTCCTCATCAGCCCAGCCTCACAGACCTCAGTGTTGCACACCAGAGCCAGGTATGAGCTAAGGGACCACCGTCAACTGATGGGCCACCAGGACCAGTGAACATTCTGCCTCCAAGTCATGAGCTTCCTTTCCAAGGCCAAATGCCTCTACTCATTTGCAAGCTCTTTACGCTATTCCTCATTGTTGCAAGAAAATCACAGAGTCCTCCATTGCTGTCATCCTTCATCACCATCCAAAATTCCAGAGCAACATGCCCCTTGCCGAAGGACAGAAGGATAACCCAAGGACTGAGTCCCCACATCCCACCGCCTCTCAGCTTCAGACACTGGGATATTCCAGCCCTTCCTTGCAAGCCTCCAATTCCCCTCGACCCATCACCCAGGGCTGGCTCTGAGTGGAATGAGGAATTCTGTTAAACCCTTCCCCACCCAAACCAGTGGCACTGTGAATTGTACTCCTGGCTCAGCAAACAGAGCAGGGAACCACAGACTGCAGGTGAGGGAGAGGAGACAGCTCACATCCCTGGGTGAGCCCTTGATGGATGTGGGATGATGCTGGTTTTTACCTAGCATTGTTTATTTGTGACCTTCCCAATCATTTAAATTGGATTAAACCCACAACCACTACTCAGTGGGGTACAAACACCTCTGGGTTAACTCAGAGCCACAGAGCTGCTGCAGAGGACAAGAGCTGCTGAATTGCCACAAGTGACAGCGTGGGGAAGATTGGCTCCTCAGAGGATGAACAGCAGCATAGCAAATGTGGTGCCAGGCTGTGTCATGGGTCCTGTCACCCAAGACTGCAGAGGAAGGTACTGGCAGACACTAGGCCCCCACCACCCTGCCCACAGAGGGAAGGGAGAGGAGAAGCCGGGCCAGGAAGATGTGAGTCAGGGCAATAAGGTCATTGCAGTGGGAGCCAGTCAAGACTGTGGGCGGATGCCTGCGCCCAAAGGCAAAACATAGGATTTAATGCCATTTCTCTTGTGAGAAAGGTGAATATCACAGTATGGCCAGTCATTTCCAAAGCTTCAGGTACTTCTCAGGCATGGAGTGCCGGTTCCAATCTTGGTCACAGAGAACAAAGCCAACCTCACGTGATCCCCACAGGACCAAATGATGCAGAGAGGCTTTTCCAAACTTCTCCTGCCTCTTACCCCCTCTCTGGCACATTCGGACAGATGAATCCACACTGATTTTCTTAACTTTTTTCCAGGTCCTGGGGATCATCCTAGTGCAGTGTATACTTTATACCCAGGGCCCACCATGGCCACAGACTCCTCCAAAACCCAGTTTGACTCTGCCAAGCCCCTGTCGTTGTTGTAGATACCCAGACTCGGTCTAGCAGAAGCAAAGACCACCCCACCAACCCCTCTAAATAACACTTTTTGGCTCTTACATGTCATATCTCTAAGGCTTTACATAGGTCCAATGCAACAATGCATCAGAGACAAGTGGGTGAGGGACTGGGGGAGGGTAGCATAGGATTGGGTTGTGCATCAGGGCTCAGCTCTTCCCCTGTAACTACAGATTAAAACAATAAACTCAGAAGGTTCCAGCCTTTGGCAGGGACTATGAAGAACCAATGTTTGACTGGCCCACAGTTCACAGCCACACCCAAATAAATAGCATTGTTTATAAGGACTGAAAATTAAAAATTAAGGGCTGCGATTTTCAAAGCCCCCCAAGGAGCCCTGACATTGAACTCCCATAAAAATTAATGGCATGAAATCCCAGCCTTGCATTTCTCTGGAGTGATAAAAAGAGTATTCCTTGTGCAACCAATTGCTGAAATTCATAATAATTTATACTAAAGAAATCCTAAGTAATTTCACTGCTATGGACAGTTTCAGTTAGCAATAAATTTACTAAATAAAACACCTACCATTTGAGTAGTAGAAATTACTGTAAGGTTCAGCAAATTAGCTAAAACAATGCAAAGTAATTCCATTCCTTATTTTCTGCGGGGAATTGAAGCCACCCATTTAAATTTGCTTACTCTAGTTTGAATTTTAAGCTGTTTTTCCTTTCAGATGCAAAACAAAATTTGTATGGCTGATTGAAAAACTTCTAAAGAATATACAGGTGTTCTCATATTTTTTGACAAAATCATGATCTGTCAGTCAAACTTCACAGACCACTGCTTCCTCCAACAGTGTTGGGTTTGGCCAGAGGAAAACATAACCAGGGGAGATGTTGATGCCAAAGACTTTGGCCTTCCCTAAGACATCTTTGCTGCATTTCTGCACGTTTGCCTGCACCTACAGATGCCAGGATTCCCCATCATTGCCCCTCACATGCGAGAGAATCATTCAATTTATTATCAGTCACCTTTACCAGGCCTTTCGTGTGGTTTGCTGATGATGAGATAAATGCTGCACAGGACTAGATATGCCACATGAAATTCCTCCACCAGAGACATGTCATGGAGTCAGTGGATCCCATCCAAACTCACATACAAACACATGCTCTTCAAGTCTCACACTCACCCACACCTGCCTTGTCCATGCTGTGTGTGTTCAACAGGAGGGCACCAAAGCCACAGAGGCCCCACTGACACCCACAAGCAGCCAAAAGGGATGCTTCTCGCCCCATCCTCAGACTTTCATCTGTGCTGAACAAGCATCTGCAAGACATCCTGTGCATCAAATTCCATGGCTGCAGCCTACATTCCTCTCTGAACATCCTCCTCCCCACTGCATGTCTATAGCTGGGATCAGACCTCTGCCCTCACTCAGCAGAGAGACCTTGCAGACATGCAAAAAGTTCCCTCATTTCCAGAGAAACAGAAGATCATCAGCATAATTTGTTATCATTTTTATTCCCTTTTTTGAGGAATTTGATCCTTAACATTGTAACTTTCAAAGTCGGCTGAAGAATTAAGCACTGATCTCATTACAATTTAAGAATCCTGTTCCATCCTCCTTTAGATTCCTCTGAGACCCTGCCCCACCTTCAGGCCTCAACAGAGGAGTACACCCAGGATCAAACCAGATGTACCATTAGAAGATACTGCAGCTAAGAGCCTTCAGAAAAAGGTCAGCAAGCAAAAAGAAGCAAGCTGCAGCTCATGAAATCAGACATGCATACAGCCCGGTTATCCCAAATAAGGGACATCTCTTAAAAGAGATGACACAGTAAAGGGGAAGACAAAAACAAATCTCTAGAAACTCTTCCTCTCATTTGAGCAATTTTTGGGTCTTCCCCACAGCTAATATCCCATCATGCCTTATACCCACTCCACACACCGAGCAGACCCAATGTAGAGTTTCCAGGATTTTCAGATCTGGAAAATGCCAACCAACCTCCAGAGTCAGACCGATGATGAGTGGGAAGAGCAACTAGCAAGGTCCACACATCCCACACCACAGCCATTGGCTTCACCATCAGAAGGCTCAGAGAGTTTGATGTCTGTGTTTCCTTGCTGTGGTTGGGTGTGAGCTGGCTGGAAGCATCACTGGCAATGGAGGTCCACAAGATCTGAGCTGGTCATGGCACACACTGACCAGCCAGTCACTGGGCCGGCGAGTCTACCCCACAGGTCCACGCTCATGGCCGTGGCGAAGTCCCATTACATGTGGCTGTGTCCCCCTCTAGTGGCGTGTCCCAGCCAGCACGGCCCCGGCCAGCGTGGCAAGCCAGACGTGCTCCCTGCAGCGTGGTCACCATGAATTCGTGCCACCGTGACTCTGGTCCTGTGCTGGTGGCAGCATGCACAAAGAGGACCTCCAAGAGGACGTGCTGCTGCTGCTCTGTATCGAGTGCCATCCTCTATCAGCCATGTAAGATGTTCCTGTAGGGAGACACTGGTCCATGAAGGCAAGCAGGATGTTCCCAGTCCCCCAAACCTCCCCAGAGATGGACTAGGAAGGGCTGGAGGATGGCTTGACAAAACAGGACAATGTTACAGATACCAGCCATAGGTACCCAAGTTTGTAGTGCTCCCCCGCCTCTTTGAAGGCCTTTTTTCTGCGAGGACTGGGACAATTAAATGGAATTCCCTTTCTGGCAGGTGCTGCAAAGTTCTCCAGGCTGCAAAGCTAGCAAGATGCCTCCTCATCACAACGAGGATGTAGCACTCTTTATCACTGTTCATTTGGATAGATTTACTCAGCAGTTCTGGTTTCATGTTCCCTGATCCACAGTATCACAACAGGGGCAGGATCAAAACTTGTTTCCTTGCTGCATTTATGGCTGACAATTGTATTTAGTCCTGAAAAACACAGCAGGTCTGGCTCCCTGACAGTTGTGCGTGCTGTGGGACATCACTGTTCCTGCTTTTCTATATATTTTTAGTATTTGTTTTGCTGGCTGATTCTCTTAAGCAACTCTAATTCTTTCACAGCTTCATGTTTCCATATATCCTGGTAAAGTAAGAAATGAAAACTCCCCTGGTTTGCCCAAGAGAGCTGAACTGTGTAGAATAAGTATGGTGTTTCCTTTGGTGGGAGGACAGACCCACTCTTGGTCTTGAAATGGTGCTAAAGCAAGTGACCGTAACATGCCTAAGAGAAGACAGGATACCCTGGGAATCTTCCGAGCATGCTGGAATATAACCACATCCTTAAAAATTCAACTCCCAAAAATGTGCTTCAATTTCTTTCTAAACTGGGGGCCCCAAACTAAGCACCCTCAAACACTTAGCTCAGAGGGTGCACTGAAAAGGATGCTGTGAGTGCTGGAGGCCCTGTTCACAATCACCGTAAGGCTCTTGCCATCATCTCCTGCACCTCTGGAGAGGAACTACTTGGATAACAGTGCTCCAAATATTTCTCAATTTTCTTAAAAAATAGAAATTCCCCAAGTGGCAGAAATCGGTAATATGAAAAATGAAGAAATTACCAAAAAATGCAGTTGGTGAAGGGAAAAAAAAAACCAACTTTTGAGCATTTTTCTACTCATTTCAGCAGGCCTGGGTCCATGCACATTGGTCACTTTGTACTGCTCACCTCAGTGTGGTAGAAAGCCAGAGAGATGGTTAAACATCTTCCCTATGGTTTTCCCTCGATGCCAGATGTGCCCCAAGGTATTTCTTGAGTCATGCAACATTTGTGGGCTGTATGAAGCCTGTAACTTTTTTCTAGGATGGGAGATGACCTATGTATCAATGTCAACATCTACAGCTGGGAGTCCTTTGAGACTTCTGAGTCACCCACAACTTCATTTACAAATTCTGCCATCAGTGACAGCAGCTTTGTGGGCCTGGATCTTGCTGCTCTAACTTCCCCTTCAGAGACAACCAGGGAAAATGCCTCAGATCAGCAACTGGTTCACAAATCTTGTTTTTGAGTCCTCCTCAGTAGGGCTGCCAGGGGCGAGTTCATCTCACCCACTCACACAAAAAAAAAAAAAAAAATACAGTCTTTGGAACTTACATAGCCTTCTCTACAGCTTTGCCAAGTCTTGCCACAGCCTCTGCAAGGGGGAGAGGAGATGAAGGGGCCAGCATTTCACTATGGGTTAAGAAGGGACCTTGGCTAATTATCTTACAGTTCACATCCATTTTTCAGGTAATTACACTTAAGGAAGATGTGTTAAACCCTTTGTGGTGGGATGCTCTGTATGAGCTTCCCACAGAGTGCTGGAGATCTGTCTTTTGCAGGATGATGCATCCTCAAATCACAACAAAGGACCCATCTGAGGATCTCTAAAGACTCCAGCAGGCCAATAATGTTCTCCAGGTGTTTCAGAGACCACTGTGGCATGTTGCACATCATAGGATAGCATTCCCACCTGAGAATTCAGTATCCCCAAGGCCTTCCTTCTGTGTGTTCTGCTATTTCTCCCCCTCAAGGAGATGGAATAGGGACCCATTTGGGGTAGGAACCCACTGGGGTCCAAAGTTGAAGGACACTGAAGAAACCTTGGGAGAAGGAACCTCTCAGCTTCAGTCTCTAAGTTGTTTACTGCCCAGAGGGTCAGGACATACCACATTTCCCTTGATGCTGAGCATCTGCCTCAGAAAATATCTGTTAGGGAGATCCTGTGCCCATAACATCCCTCTGAGGCACTGCTTACCCAGACATCCAGGGGTGATGGGAAGCTCACATCTTCCATCTCCACTGCTGGATTTCTGTGCTGTGCCTTTGTGCTCCTGGCAACTCTTCCTTATCAACTGTGACTCCAGAGCATCTCTGCTTGTGTGTTCTGACTCGCTAATACCATCCTGGCAGGACTCCTGTATTTCAGCACCCAGTGGTCCACCCTGTGGCTTGGACATTTTGCCATCTTGGTAACCCACAATGCTCATCATGTGTCCAGGGCACCAATTCCAAGTGCTACCCCTTGAATGGGAGAGGACATTTGGTCTAGCAGGCCTAAAGAGTGCCTAGTTCCTCCTCAACAGCCACCCCTCCATTGGCATTTGCCCAGAAGCACCCGAGGAGTTACTCTGGAGGTGCAGCTCCCCTCATCAAGGAGATAAGGTGTTGCTCCACCATCCATCACCATCCATTGTCTGGTCACTGAGTGCAAGAAACACAGATACATGAACAACACAATCTGTCACTTTTAATCTCCTCTCCCCTTCCACCTGCCCATGGCTTGTCCCCCAAACATGTGGAGCTTCCCTGCTCTTTCCTCCAGAAATTTCATTCCTTCTCACTAACCTGAGACTGTGAACATATGCCTTTCTGATCCCATCTCCTCTGAAGATTTCCTGTGTCTGAGTCCCTCTGCATTTTGTTCCCTGGCTCTCTGGTATTTATGACCTATCTCTTTGTTCTGCTCTGGAGAAAACCCCATGCTGCAGAACTCAGCTGGCCAAGCTCTGTGCTGCAGCAACTGTGTTGCCTCCAGAAGCATTCCCATTAGCAGAGGACAGGTGATGGATTCAGCACTGCCAATGCAGGACTAATTTCCCATGCAGCATTTTCCTAAAGTTCAAGCTGGATTCACAGATCATTACATACATACATACATACATACATACACTGAGATACAGACAGAGATTTATTGAGATATATATGCATCATCATAAGTCCCACAACCCACAACCATCATTCGCCTCAACAGTCCCATTCCTGGTGATTTATGTTAGGAGTTTTTCTGGAGCACACCTGCCTTAGGAACTTAAGAACTCCTCTAAATTCAACACGTGAAATGACACACGTCTGACTGATTACCTGTCTCCCATGTATCTCTTGCATCTGCACTTTTGAACTTCTGATCCACAAATCCCTTCTGCGGGGTCCATAGAAAGTAACTCATCAACCTGGAGTCTGTTATCAGTACAGTTAAGTTGCTTTAGAAGGGGCTGCATTGCCACAGGAAAATTTTTCAGACTCAGCAAACCGAAGCAGGTTGAAAACCACTGACCAGAGGTTTTGGGATTCTAGGGAAAGTCTAAGATGATTTGGAGGCTCTGCACTTCTAGAGCTGAAATGTTAATAAGAAACTATTGACTTTAGTTGGGATGAACAGTGCTATATTGACATGAGAAGGAAGCACAGACGGAGGAGGAAAAAAGTCAATATTTGCCAGGTGGGATAATAAATCCTGATTTTATGATCAATGCAAAATGCAGTGGTTGCGTTGCTATATACAGTCTGCCAGGTAAACTGAACCACTGCGTTTCCTTTATTTCAATTAGCTGCAAGTAATTCACTGAGATATTCAGGGTAATGTGTAACTGAGAGGTTCTGAGGGCTGTTCCCAGCCTACGGCTACAGAACCTGACACCTCTAAGCGATGTGGAACATTTTTAGCCTCTGCTGGAGGCAAAAACTGAAAGTTAGACAGCACAACCCTAATTCCTCCCCAAATTGCTGGGATAGTTTCTGCCAGGTCCTTGCCCCACAGACAGGCAGCCTGGGTGGGAGCTGGGGTAATGAGGCTGCCTGAACACCCCAGGGGAGGCTGGTTGCAAGGGGAGTCTGTGCTACACCTTCTCTCAGCCTTCACAACCAAACCAGGCAAACAAGCAGATCATGTTGGCATGGAAAATTCACCCATTCACTCTGGTTGTCTCTGACCAGAGAGTGGCTTTTGTCAGATGGGAGAGCAGTGAGCGCCCTCCTACATGGGCGTTAGGCAGCTTTTGTGTCTGGTCTTCCGCACACATCCATAGAGCCATAAAACTCTGCCTTTCTTCCCTGCCATGGACATTTCAAGCTTCACTGATTAGGTTTGCATTGTATGTAGCTATTAAAGCCAAACATTTACAGTCCTTCCAGTTTTGCAGGATAATTTCAGAAGCAACAGCTCCAAAGAAGTCCTTTTCTGTGGTTGAATAACCTGATTTGTACAAATATTTTAGCAAAAATCTGGACTATTCTGATTTCCATGTGGCTTCCCTCCCTTCCTAAGAATAATTGCGCCAAATCCTTCAAGACACAGGATAAACACAGTGGCTTCACTTTATTATAACAAATTATAGATTTTTCAATGCTGCCTCACCAGCTCTCATTCGCCGGTCTCCACAAGGTTTTGTTTTCAGCATTTTGCCACCATATTTACGTAGAAATGCACTGGACAGCTGAGGGGATTTTACTGTCTCTTACATTTCCTGTTCTATTGTTTAATTAGTCATTTCTGAAAAGAGCATTGCTTAAAATAAGAGATTTCCTGCTACAAGAGAAAATTAAATAGATGAGCCCCAGACAGCCCAACTCTGCTGCAGGAGCTTCATTCCTGATGTGTTCCAGGAGAAATAAGGACTTGATTCAGGAATCAAGTTCAATTATCAATTGCATTTTGGCAAAGCAGCAGGATCAAACTTGGTATGAGTGCAGCAACCTGTCCCTTGGGTATCTCCCAAAGCCCAGCTCTGCTTCTTCCTCTCAGCCAGGAGAATATTCCCTATCCACACACCTTCATCTGACACCAGCATGAAAAAGTTGTACAGCCAACACTTTGCTCCACATGCGTCTTCAGGAAAGGAACAGACCTCCCAAAGATGCTGCTCATATCTCAGGCTCCCGTTTCCTCCACTTGGTGGATGCAGACTTAGCCATGGAGAGATGGAAGAGATGGTTCAACAGAAACACTGGGACCTCCTGAAGATGGGTGTGGAGGGAGAATGCTGTCCCCATTTAAAACACTCCCCAGTCAGGGCAGGGAAATGCAGCTTAATGTCCTCCAAACGTAGCTGAAGACAGGAAAGCTCTGTCCTTATTGATACTCCACAGAGGCTTTCAAAGGGCTTGGCCAATGCAGTTCTGCATCCTCTTTGACAAATGAAAGAGGATGAATTTACACACAGAGAAACTGAAACCTTGGGTGAGAAGCAGCAGGAGACTTTGGTCCTGGACTTCTCCACTGGCCCGGACAAGCTCATTTGTCTCTGTCAGCCCTTGTCATGGGACAGAGCTGGGAAGTTCTTTCCAGGCACAGTTTTTCTTGCTTCTTTTAGAGATTTAGAAGGTTTTCTCCATCAGTATTTTATTCACTACCAGTAGACCAAATAATCCCAATCAGCACCTCTCTTGTCCTTGATTTTCTTCTGTTCCTTCACACCTCTGGTTTGTATCCCCAAAAGGCCATGTCTGCATGACAAAACAAAGCAGGCCAGGGAACGGTGGCACTGAGGGTGAAATGGTATGGAGTTGTCAAGGAACATATAGCAAAGCCTAAAACAAACTGGCCTTATCTATCGTACACCTTGGGATAAGACCTCCCTTGGCCTTTGCCTAGCCACTGTCTACAAGGTACATGTTGACTGGGCCAAAACCACACCAGCAAGAGCACCAATAAGGTTGAGTGGTGCAAGGAGAGAGGTGGAGCAAGACACAGCCCCATGACCTCCTTGGTAAATGGTCACACACAGGAAGAGAGATGTGGACATCACTTAGGCTGAGCACCTTGGCAATGGTAACACCACCTGGAGAGGGTTGTAGGTCTCATCTCTCTGGGAAATGTCATTGCAGCCTTCCAGTACTTATAGAGGCTTATAAAAAAGGAGGATAGTGACAGATATTGTCACAGATAGTGACACGACAAGGGTAACAGTTTTAAACTAAAAGAGAAGAGACTAGATTAGACATTAGGAAGTAATTCTTTACTAAGAGGGTGGTGAGGCCCTGGCACAGGTTGCCCAGAGAAGCTGTGGCTGCCCCTGGATCCCTGGAAGTGTTCAAGGCCAGGCTGGACAGGCTTGGAGCAACCTGGTCTAGCAGGTGGCCCTACCCATGGCATGGGGGAGAATGAGATGATCTTTAATGTCCTTTCCTACCCAAACTAGTCAGGGATTCCATCATCTGCAACACTTGCTGAATGTGAAGATAAAATGAAGACAACTCCACCACAAGTCATGAATAATCTGAGGTGTCCACCCCCACCCAGTCCTCTCCTGACCACCACCAGCCTGAAAGACTCTCTGCAATTCTGGTGGCCTCCTTCCATCCTGCTCAGCTGAGCATGGATCTCCCAGTTCCCACAGTAGGGGATGAAGTCTCAGTGCTCCTAAATGCCTGGAGGTATAATAAGCACTGCAATGGAGTGGATCAGGGTGTTATGTATCCAACCAGCCTACAATCTCATTTTCTCCCTGGGCAGAATGAGTAGGGCAAAGGTTGCAGTCATGAGCTGTCACTCCAGTGCTGGCTGTCTGCACGTGCACTGCTGGGTACAGCCACTTGTACAGCACCTGGATCAGGATTTATTTCACCAGTGCTACAGACTGCTTGGTGTGGATGGCACCTAGGTGAGTGGGGATGTAGGTTGGGATATATTTTAAATGCCAGAATCTGGAACTGCAATAACAGTCTCCTCTGAAGATAGTACAAGCCAAGAGACTCACAGACCTATCTATCTATCTGAGGATCTATGAGCAGTGGAAAAGTTGACTCTTTCTGCAATGGTATGGTTTGAAGGCTTTCACAATATTTGGGAATGCTCTTAACTTCCCTCATGGACAGTACCCACAAGTATGCCACAGACACTCCTTTTCCCCAGAGTAAGTTTGATGGTGTGTTCAGAGAAAAAATCCAAAAGAAAAGTCCCTAAATTCCAAGCCACTTGGTTGTTTTTTTTGGTGCCCTTTTTGACAATAAAATTGGAGGAGTGAATCTTATCAGCCTCAGTGCCAGATTTCAGGTGATGCCACTGAAGATTTGTTAGAACTGAACACCTGCTTCTGAAGACTCATACAAATAAATGCACATTCCCAAGCAGGCTCTGAAATACGTATGGGACTAAAGGCATCCTGCTGCAGCTTAAAAAAGGCTGGTATTGATGTTTGTCATGGTTTGACAATGTTCCAGTGGCCACTGAGATGTGCTGAGCTGCCCAGGTGAGCATGGATTACAGCAACTGCTCACTCCCTGATTGTAAGGGACTGGACACAGTTCCTTTGTCAGAGCAATTTTCATGTTTGCAAAGCTGCTTCTGTTTGCGAACTGCAGTCCTATACAGTCCCTGCTCTGACCAGTCATCAGCACCGGTCGGAAATGTTTGGGTAGTTTGAAATAAATTTCATCAGAAAAACCACAGGTTTCTGTAAAGGAGTGCAATTGCCCTGTATTTTCTGGCATGGAGGCTCCTAAAACAGCTCCTCCTTTCTCCAGGACAGGATTAATACATGTGCTGTTGCTAAAGTGTCTGATATTTATGTTCCATTAAATCCAAAATAGAATTTATTTCTATTCAGAGCCAACTCCCACAGACTCAGATTCACCCACGAGTTCTCCTTTACATTTTCTTTCAGCTCTTCTCCCCATCACATGGTGGAGACTATCCTCCAGATTGTAGAGTACCCCACTTTCAACCCCATCTGGCAAGCCCATGGGGCATCAGAAAGCTGAAAAAACCTGTAAGATATCTCTCACAACCTCCATGACTGATAGCACCGGTCAGATCCAGAAACTGAGCAGGAGTGCTACCTGCCTGCGCTTACTCTTCAGTGTAGTTTGTACTTACATCATTTATATCCAGAGCCTGGCTATACCTTTGCCTGGACCTTTGCTTGCTTCGTTGCTTTCACATTGGTCTTGGAGCTGAAAACCCCTTCCTGCTACCACTGCTGGCCCTTTTTACCTTGCCCGTGATATGGTGATAGTAATTTCTCCTTGAATAAAGACACACCTGGGCAAACCTATGAAACACTCCTGGGGTGCATTTCATTCCTCTTCCCATCCTCTGAAATATTTACACATCAAAGGGAGCCTCCTTATCTAATGCAAGTTTGATGTTCATTAAAGCAACACACAGGCAGTAACAGGCCTTGCAGCCTGGGGTGGTCAGCAGGCCCTGAGCTCCAACCCACACTGGGGGTGACAAGAGGCCTTCATCACCAGCTGCTGTCCAGAGAGGGATACACAGGAGATGCCCTGCTGGCCTGGAGGCTCTGCAGCAATGCACAGGCCAGGAGACGTGGTGTGTCCCTTAAACATTGCCCTGGATCTGGGCCTTCCTCTCTTCCAAATCAGCTGGGCTTTAGGTTTTTAAAGCACCCTGGCACCTTCTGAATCAGAAGTCAAAAGAACCCAGCTTCCAGAAAGCTGCAGGTAATGACCAAGCAGTGTTTCATAGGCATCTTTGAAAAGACCAAGGGACCCATGCCCTTGCAGTGAGTGCCCTTTTCCATATTCTGTCCTCTGTTTACACTCATCACCTCCTCCACTCCAGAGACTGTAAAATAAACACCCCTCCTGCCCTGCGGCACTGTTATTATCTCCACAGGCAGCTCACACTGCACTTCCTTTCAAGAGTGACTTACTTCAGATGTGTCTGCATCTGCCTCCCCTCTGGCATGGGGGTACCACTCATCACTCCATGGATACTCTAGTCCCAATGTATCCTGTGGACATGATCCCACGTTGTGACTGCTGCAATGGCCTGGCATTCATGTCCTCCTGCTGAGTAAGTTGGGATGGTCCCCTCTATTCCACCCGCTACAATGGAGACAGGACTTGAAGCTGCTGCAGAAGCAGGTAGGCAGGATCTACAACTCCTTTCCCAGGCCAAGAAAAGTCTCAAGAGGTCTTCCAGCTCATGTCAAGCACCCATTGCACCATCCTACCACCACAGGTACCCCAAAAATAGCCACAGGGTGCCCTGAGCTTGCCCACAGCACTGCCAGCCCTGGTACCAGGAGCATTTCAGTCAGGAGTGCTCCTTGGGCTGCAGATGTCCATGCCAGACAGGACCCCAGGATCCATACCCACCCTTCTGGCTTCTGTTGAACTCTCCGGTGTTTTCTCCTTGGAGGGGAATAACACATGAGAGGCCCAAAAGTATGATATTCCCATAGACCCACGTGGCTCTGGCCAGCCAGCCACAGCCCTCTAACCTCTCATTCCCCTTAGCCTCTCAATTAGTTCTTGCCTTCCTGACAAGTTCACTCAACACCCTGAGCAATTAGAAGCCAGAAGGCCTCAGCTTTGTCTCCAGTGATGAGCCAGATTAATCAGCTCCAGTTGCACTGAATTACCCAGACAGGGCTCACAGCAACAACCTCCAATTCACCAGCAAAGCAGCAAGCATCCCGCTTTCACTCAGGGTAATCATCAAGGATGTGAAGCCAGATGAATGACTAGGTGAGGGTGGGCTGCCACTGGAGCTGGAATATAAGTCAAAGCACTTTGAAATTAAATCCTCACTTTGACAGGGAACTAATGCAGAGATTTTAAAGTAGGTGTAATAAAGTTAGACAGGCATATGTGCAGCCCAGTGCAGTTGCCGCGCTTTGAATAAGTGTGCCCCAGCTACAGGAAAATGGAGTTGAAAAGACAAAGGGAATTTTGAATAGCTCCAAACCAGCTTGGCAAGATTTTAGAGATGGTGGCAAGAGGTTTTAGTAATGGACCTAAATAACAACATTGTCAGGAGGAGATTGGTGCACAGTTGTGGCTGCCTGGAATCTTGGATTTCACACCAAGCAGCCAGCTCATGTTTCTCCTGGCTTTAAATTAAGTCATTTGTGCCCATATGGATAGACAGAGGCATGGAGGATGGAGCAGAGATAGGGATCCCCACCACATCTCTTGGCCTCAGGGTGGGTACGGCATGCTGTTAGGAGCTCCTAGGATTTCGCCAGAGTTAACTTTTCCAGACTTTTTCAGAGGTATATTTAAGCCTTGATATCTGGTCAAGCATCACCCTCCATCTGCACATTCTAGAGCCTGCCACCAGCCACTGTGGCACCAGCACTGTGGTCATTCTAGAGCCAGCCACCAGCTCTCCACTGGGCAGCCCTTGCTAAGATGCCAAGGGGGTTTGCAAACTCGTCCCTGTTCCGGCTCCAAATGCTCTTCTCCTGATAGAAACCCCAGAGAGATACCCCCAGAGAGAACCCGCCCAGACCTCGCTCCTTAGTTGCGAATTTTCAAATGCACTTTGGCATTTACAGTGAATCCTCAGAAACTGGGATCTGGGAAATGACTCCCAGTCAAAGGGGTGCTTGTTGAGGAAGGCAGCCTGGGTGATGCCAAGGCTGCTCCCAGCAACAGGGAAACCCCAGGTAGTGCCAGGACATCTCAGAGCTCTGCTTCTTCACAGCCACTAGGAAATCACCCCAAAATCATCAAATGCAGAAATCCCCGCCCCTTCCCTCCGCGAGGTTCCCCCGTCTCTCCCCGCACCCACCGAACCCACCCGGAGGTGCCGCTCGGTGGGTGCGGCAGCAAGGCCGGGGGCGCCGGCGGGTCCCCCGCTGCCCTCCATGTCGCCGGAGACTATCCCAATGCCCTCCCTCATGCCCTCCCCGCCGCCGGCCCGCCCCGGGGGTGTCCTCCGCAGCGGGTCCCGCCCAGGGAG